>JAVRKA010000386.1:0-135219 GCA_034508555.1 Venustoraphidia nigricollis | reverse complement strand
AGGCATTTCAAATATAGGTGCTGATAGGCATTACAGATGTAGTTTCCGATAGGCACTTCAAAAATAGGTGTCGATAGGCATTTCAGATATAGGTGTCGATAGGCATTTCAGATATAGGTGTCGATAGGCATTTCAGATATAGTGTCGATAGGCATTTCAGATATAGGTGTCGATAGGCATTTCAGATATAGGTGGTCGATAGGCATTTCAGATATAGGTGTCGATAGGCATTTCAGATATAGGTGTCGATAGGCATTTCAGATATAGGTGTCGATAGGCATTTCAGATATAGGTGCCGATAGGCATTTTAGATATAGTTGCCGATTGGCATTTTAAAAATTGGTGCCGATAGGCATTTCAGATATAGAAGCCGATAGGCATTTCAAATATAGGTGCCGATAGGCATTCAGATATGGTTGCCGATAGGCATTTCAAATATAGGTGCTGATAGTCATTTCAGATGTAGTTTCCGATAGGCATTTCAAAAATAGGTGTCGATAGGCATTTCAGATATAGGTGTCGATAGGTATTTCAGATATAGGTGTCGATAGGCATTTCAGATATAGGTGTCGATAGGCATTTCAGATATAGGTGCCGATAGGCATTTCAGATATAGTTGCCGATTGGCATTTTAAAAATTAGGTGCCGATAGGCATTTCAGATATAGGAAGCCGATAGGCATTTCAAATATAGGTGCCGATAGGCATTCCAGATATGGTTGCCGATAGGCATTTCAAATATAGGTGCCGATAGGCATTCCAGATATGGTTGCCGATAGGCATTTCAAATATAGGTGCTGATAGGCATTTCAGATTTAGTTTTCCCATAGGCATTTCAAAAATAGGTGCCGGTAGGCATTTCAGATATAGGTGCCGATAGGCATTTCAGATATAGTTGCCGATTGGCATTTTAAAAATAGGTGCCGATAGGCATTTCAGATATAGAAGCCGATAGGCATTTCAAATATAGGTGCCGATAAGCATTCCAGATATGGTTGCCGATAGGCATTTCAAATATAGGTGCTGATAGCATTTCAGATGTAGTTTCCGATAGGCATTTCAAAAATTGGTGCCGATAGGCATTTCAGATATAGGTGCCGATAGGCATTTCAGATATAGTTGCCGATTGGCATTTTAAAAATAGGTGTTGATAGGCATTTCAGATATAGAAGCCGATAGGTATTTCAAATATAGGTGTCGATAGGCATTTCATATATGGTTGCTGAAAGTTATTTCAAATATAGGTGCTGATAGGCATTTCAGATGTAGTTTCCGATAGGCATTTTAAAAATAGGTGCCGATAGGCATTTCAGATATAGGTGCCGATAGGCATTTCAGATATAGTTGCCGATTGGCATTTTAAAAATAGGTGTCAATGGGCATTTCAGATATAGAAGCCGATAGGCATTTCAAATATAGGTGCCGATAGGCATTCCAGATTGGTTGCCGATAGGCATTTCAAATATAGGTGCTGATAGGCATTCCAGATGTATTTTCCGATTGGCATTTCAAAAATTGGTGCCGATAGGCATTTCAGATATAGTTACCGATTGGCATTTTAAAAATAGGTGCCGATAGGCATTTCAGATATAGAAGCCGATAGGTATTTCAAATGTAGGTGTCGATAGGCATTTCAGATATGGTTGACGATAGGCATTTCAAATATAGGTGCTGATAGGCATTTCAGATGTAGTTTCCGATAGGCTTTTTAAAAATAGGTGCCGACAGGCATTTCAGATATACAAGCCGATAGGCATTTCAAATAAAGGTGCCGATAGGCATTCCAGATATGGTTGCCGATAGGCATTTCAAATATAAGTGCTGATAGGTATTTCAGATGTAGTTTCCGATAGGCATTTCAAAAATAGGTACCGATAGGCATTTCAGATATAGGTGCCGATAGGCATTTCAGATATAGTTGCCAATTAGCATTTTAAAAATAGGTGTCGATAGGCATTTCAGATATAGAAGCCGATAGGCATTTCAAATATAGTTGCCGATAGGCATTCCAAATATGGTTGTCGATAGGCATTTCAAATATAGGTGCTGATAGGCATTTCAGATGTAGTTTCCGATAGGCATTTCAAAAATTGGTGCCGATTGGTATTTTAGATATAGGTGCCGATAGGCATTTCAGATATAGTTGCCGATTGGCATTTTAAAAATAGGTGCCGATAGGCATTAAAGATATAGAAGCCGATAGGTATTTCTAATATAGGTGTCGATAGGCATTTCAGATATGGTTGCCGATAGGCATTTCAAATATAGGTGCTGATAGGCATTTCAGATGTAGTTTCCGATAGGCATTTCAAAAATTGGTGCCGATTGGCATTTCAGATATAGGTGCCGATAGGCATTTCAGATATAGTTGCCGATTGGAATTTCAAAAATAGGTGCCTTAGGCATTTCAGATATAGAAGCCGATAGGTATTTCAAATATAGGTGTTGATAGGCATTTCAGATATGGTTGCCGATAGGCATTTCAAATATGGGTGCTGATAGGCATTTCAGATGTAGTTTCCGATAGGCATTTCAAAAATAGGTGCCGATAGGCATTTCAGATATAGGTGCCGATAGGCATTTCAGATATAGTGGCCGATTGGCATTTTAAAAATTGGCGCTGATAAGCATTTTAGATGTAGTTTCCGATAGGCATTTCAAAAATAGGTGCCGATAGGCATTTCAGATATAGGTGCCGATAGGCATATCACTTATAGTTGCCGATAGGCATTTAAAATATAGGTGCCGATAGGCATTTCAAATATAGGTGTCGATAGGCATTTCAGATATAAATGCCGAAAGGCATTTCAGATATAGGTGCCGATAGGCATTTCTGATGTGGTTGCCGATAGGCATTTCAAATATAGGTGCTGATAGGCATTTCGGATGTAGTTTTCGATAGGCATTTCAAAAATAGGTGCCGATAGGCATTTCAGATATAGGTGCCGATAGGCACTTCAGATATAGTTGCCGATTGGCATTTTAAAAATAGGTGCCGCTAGGCATTTCAGATATAGAAGCCGATAGGCATTTCAAATATAGGTGCCGATAGGCATTCCAAATATGTTTGCCGATAGGCATTTCAAATATAGGTGCTGATAGGCATTTCAGTTGTAGTTTCCGATAGGCATTTCAAAAATAAGTGCCGATAGGCATTTCAGATATAGGTGCCGATAGGCATTTCAGATATAGTTGCCGATTGGCATTTTAAAAATAGGTGCCGATAGGCATTTCAGATATAGACGCCGATAGGCATTTCAAATATAGGTGCCGATAGGCATTCCGGATATGGTTGCCGATAGGCATTTCAAATATAGGTGCTGATAGGCATTTAAGATGTAGTTTTCGATAGGCATTTTAAAAATAGGTGCCGATAGGCATTTCAGATATAGGTGCCGATAGGCATTCAGATATAGTTGCCGATAGCCATTTTAAAAATAGGTGCCGATAGGCATTTCAGATATAGAAGCCGATAGGCATTTCAAATATAGGTGCCGATAGGCATTCCAAATATGGTTGCCGATAGGCATTTCAAATATAGGTGCTGATAGGCATTTCAGATGTAGTTTCCGATAGGCATTTCAAAAATAGGTGCCGATAGGCATTTCAGATATAGGTGCCGATAGGCATTTTAGATATAGTTGCCGATAGCCATTTTAAAAATAGGTGCCGATAGGCATTTCAGATATAGAAGCCGATAGGCATTTCAAATATAGGTGCCGATAGGCATTCCAGATATGGTTGCCGATAGGCATTTCAAATATAGGTGCTGATAGGCAATTCAGATGTAGTTTCCGATAGGCATTTCAAAAATAGGTGCCGATAGGCAATTCAGATATAGGTCCCGATAGGCATTTTAGATATAGTTGCCGATAGCCATTTTAAAAATAGGTGCCGATAGGCATTTCAGATAAAGAAGCCGATAGGCATTTCAAATATAGGTGCCGATAGGCATTCCAGATATGGTTGCCGATAGGCATTTCAAATATAGGTGCTGATAGGCATTTCAGATGTAGTTTCCGATAGGCATTTAAAAATAGGTGCCGATAGGCATTTCAGATATACAAGCCGATAGGCATTTCAAATATAGGTCCCGATAGGCATTCCAGATATGGTTGCCGATAGGCATTTTAAATATAGGTGTTGATAGGCATTTCAGATGTAGTTTCCGATAGGCATTTCAAAAATAGGTGCCGATAGGCATTTCAGATATAGGTGCCGACAGGCATTTCAGATATAGTTGCCGATAGCTATTTTAAAAATATGTGCCGATAGGCATTTCAGATATAGAAGCCGATAGGCATTTCAAATATAGGTGCCGATAGGCATTCCAGATATGGTTGCCTATAGGCATTTTAAATATAGGTGCTGATAGGCATTTTAGATGTAGTTTCCGATAGGCATTTCAAAAATAGGTGGCGATAGGCATTTCAGATATAGGTGCCGATAGGCATTCCAGATATGGTTGCCGATAGGCATTTCAAATATAGGTGCTGATAGGCAGTACAGATGTAGTTTCCGATTGGCATTTCAAAAATAGGTGCCGATAGGCATTTCAGATATAGGTGCCGATAGGCATTTCAGATATAGTTGCCGATAGCCATTTTAAAAATAGGTGCCGATAGGCATTTCAGATATAGAAGCCGATAGGCATTTCAAATATAGGTGCCGATAGGCATTCCAGATATGGTTGCCGATACGCATTTCAAATATAGGTGCTGATAGGCATTTCAGATGTAGTTTCCGATAGGCATCTTAAAAATAGGTGCCGATAGGCATTTCAGATATAGAAGCCGATAGGCATTTCAAATATAGGTGCCGATAGGCATTCCAGATATGGTTGCCGATAGGCATTTCAAATATAGGTGCTGATAGGCATTTCAGATGTAGTTTCCGATAGGCATTTCAAAAATAGGTGCCGATAGGCATTTTAGATATAGGTGCCGATAGGCATTTCAGATATAGTTGCCGATAGCCATTATAAAAATATGTGCCGATAGGCATTTCAGATATAGAAGCCGATAGGCATTTCAAATATAGGTGCCGATAGGCATTCCAGATTTGGTTGCCGATAGGCATTTCAAATATAAGTGCTGATCGGCATTTCAGATGTAGTTTCCGATAGGCATTTCAAAAATAGGATCTGATAGGCATTTCAGATATAGGTGCCGATAGGCATTTCAGATATAGTTACAGATTGGCATTTTAAAAATAGGTGCCGATAGGCATTTCAGATATAGAAGCCGATAGGCATTTCAAATATAGTTGCCGATAAGCATTCCAGATATGGTTGCCGATAGGCATTTCAAATATAGGTGCTGATAGGCATTTTAGATGTAGTTTCCGAAAGGCATTTCAAACATTGGTGCCGATAGGCATTTCAGATATAGGTGCCGATAGGCATTTCAGATATAGTTGCCGGTTGGCATTTTAAAAATATGTGTTGATAGGCATTTCAGATATAGAAGACGATAGGTATTTCAAATATAGGTGTCGACACGCATTTCAGATATGGTTGCCGATAGGCATTTCAAATATAGGTGCTGATAGGCATTTCAGATGTAGTTTCCGATAGGCATTTCAAAAATAGGTGCCGATAGGCATTTCAGATATAGGTGCCGATAGGCATTTCAGATATAGTTGCCGATTAGCATTTTAAAAATAGGTGTCGATAGGCATTTCATATATAGAAGCCGATAGGCATTTCAAATATAGGTACCAATAGGCATTCCAGATATAGTTGCCGATAGGCATTTCAAATAAAGGTGCTGATAGGCATTCCAGATGTATATTCCGATAGGCATTTCAAAAATTGGTGCCGATAGGCATTTCAGATATAGGTACCGATAGGCATTTCAGATATAGTTACCGAATGGCATTTTAAAAATAGGTGCCGATAGGCATTTCAGATATAGAAGCCGATAGGTATTTCAAATATAGGTGTCGATAGGCATTTCAGATATGGTTGACGATAGGCATTTCAAATATAGGTGCTGATAGGCATTTCAGATGTAGTTTTCGATAGGCATTTCAAAAATAGGTGCCGATAGGCATTTCAGACATAGTTGCCGATAGGCATTTCAGATATAGGTGCCGATAGGCATTTCAGATATAGTTGCCGATTGGCATTTTAAAAGTAGGTGCCGATAGGCATTTCAGATATAAAAGCCGATAGGCATTTCAAATATAGGTGCAAATAGGCATTCCAGATATGGTTGCCGATAGGCATTTCAAATATAGGTGCTGATAGGCATTTCAGATGTAGTTTCCGATAGGCATTTCAAAAATAGGTGCCGATAGGCATTTCAGATATAGAAGCCGATAGGCATTTCAAATATAGGTGCAAATAGGCATTCCAGATATGGTTGCCGATAGGCATTTCAAATATAGGTGCTGATAGGCATTTCAGATGTAGTTTCCGATAGGCATTTCAAAAATAGGTGCCGATAGGCATTTCAGATATAGGTGCCGATAGGCATTTCAGATATAGTTGCCGATTGGCATTTTAAAAACAGGTGCCGATAGGCATTTCAGATATAGAAGCCGATAGGTATTTCAAATATAGGGGTCGATAAGCATTTCAGATATGGTTCCTGATAGGCATTACAAATATAGGAGCAGATAGGCATTTCAGATGTAGTTTCCGAAAGACATTTCAAAAATAGGTGCCGATTGGCATTTCAGATATAGGTGCCGATAGGCATTTCAGATATAGTTGCCGATTGGCATTTTAAAAATAGGTGCCGATAGGCATTTCAGTAATAGAAGCCGATAGGCATTTCAAATATAGGTGCCGATAGGCATTCCAGATATGGTTGCCGATAGGCATTTCAAATATAAGTGCTGATAGGCATTTCAGATGTAGTTTCCGATAGGCATTTCAAAAATAGGTGCCGATAGGCATTTCAGATATAGGTGCCGATAGGCATTTCAGATATAGTTGCCAATTTGCATTTTAAAAATAGGTGCCGATAGGCATTTCAGATATAGAAGCCGATAGGCATTTCAAATATAGCTGTCGATAGGCATTCCAGATATGGTTGCCGATAGGAATTTCAAATATAGGTGCTGATAGGCATTTTAGATGTAGTTTCCGATAGGCATTTCAAAAATTGATGCCGATAGGCATTTCAGATATAGGTGCCGATGGGCTTTTCGGATATAGTTGCCGATTGGCGTTTTAAAAACAGGTGCCGATAGGCATTTCAGATATAGAAGCCGATAGGTATTTCAAATATAGGTGTCGATAGGCATTTCAGATATGGTTGCCGATAGGCATTTCAAATATAGGAGCAGATAGGCATTTCAGATGTAGTTTCCGAAAGACATTTCAAAAATAGGTGCCGATAGGCATTTCAGATATAGGTGCCGATCTGCATTTCAGATATAGTTGTCGATTGGCATTTTAAAAATAGGTGCCGATAGTAATTTCAGATATAAAAGCCGATAGGCATTTCAAATATAGGTGCCGATAGGCATTTCAGATGCAGTTTCCGATAGGCATTTCAAAAATTGGTGCCGATAGGCATTTCAGATATAGGTGCCGATAGGCATTTCAGATATAGTTGCCCACTGGCATTTTAAAAATAGGTGTCGATAGGCATTTCAGATATAGAAGCCGATAGGCATTTCAAATATAGGTGCCGATAGGCATTCCAGATATGGTTGCCGATAGGCATTTCAAATATAGGTGCTGATAGGCATTTCAGATGTAGTTTCCGATAGGCATTTCAAAAATTGGTGCCGATTGGCATTTTAGATATAGGTGCCGATAGGCATTTCATATATAGTTGCCGATTGGCATTTTAAAAATAGGTGCCGATAGGCATTTCAGATATAGAAGCCGATAGGCATTTCAAATATAGGTGCCGATAGGCATTCCAGATATGATTGCCGATAGGCATTTCAAATATAGGTGCTGATAAGCATTTCAGATGTAGTTTCCGATAGGCATTTCAAAAATAGGTGCCGATAGGCATTTCAGATATAGGTGCCGATAGGCATTTCAGGTATAGTTGCCGATTGGCATTTTAAAAATAGGTGCCGATAGGCATTTCAGATATAGAAGCCGATAGGTATTTCAAATATAGGTGTCGATAGGCATTTCAGATATGGTTGCCGATTGGCATTTCAAAAATAGGTACCGATAGGCATTTCAGATATAGGCGCCGATAAACATTTCAGATATAGTTGCCAATTGGCATTTTAAAAATAGGTGTCGATAGGCATTTCAGATATAGAAGCCGATAGGTATTTCAAATATAGGTGTCGATAGGCATTTCAGATATGGTTGCCGATAGGCATTTCAAATATAGGTGCTGATAGGCATTTCAGATGTAGTTTCCGATAGGCATTTCAAAAATTGGTGCCTATTGGCATTTCAGATATAGGTCCTGATAGGCATTTCAGATATAGTTGCCGATTGGCATTTTAAAAATAGGTGCCGATAGTCATTTCAGATATAGAAGCCGATAGGTATTTCAAATATAGGTGTCGATTAGCATTTCAGATATGGTTGCCGATAGGCATTTCAAATATAGGTGCTGATAGGCATTTCAGATGTAGTTTCCGATAGGCATTTCAAAAATAGGTGCCGATAGGCATTTCAGATATAGGTGCCGATAGGCATTTCAGATATAGTTGCCAATTGGCATTTTAAAAATAGGTGCCGATAGGCATTTCAGATATAGAAGCCGATAGGCATTTCAAATATAGGTGCAGATAGGCATTCCAGATATGGTTGCCGATAGACATTTCAAATATAGGTGCTGATAGGCATTTTAGATGAAGTTTCCGATAGGCATTTCAAAAATTGATGCCGATAGGCATTTCAGATATAGGTGCCGATAGGCATTTCAGATATAGTTGCCGATTGGCATTTTAAAAACAGGTGCCGATAGGCATTTCAGATATAGAAGCCGATAGGTATTTCAAATATAGGGGTCGATAGGCATTTCAGATATGGTTCCTGATAGGCATTACAAATATAGGAGCAGATAGGCATTTCAGATGTAGTTTCCGAAAGACATTTCAAAAATAGGTGCCGATTGGCATTTCAGATATAGGTGCCGATAGGCATTTTAGATATAGTTGCCGATTGGCATTTTAAAAATAGGTGCCGATAGGCATTTCAGATATAGAAGCCGATAGGCATTTCAAATATAGGTGCCGATAGGCATTCCAGATATGGTTGCCGATAGGCATTTCAAATATAAGTGCTGATAGGCATTTCAGATGTAGTTTCCGATAGGCATTTCAAAAATAGGTGCCGCTAGGCATTTCAGATATAGGTGCCGATAGGCATTTCAGATATAGTTGCCAATTTGCATTTTAAAAATAGGTGCCGATAGGCATTTCAGATATAGAAGCCGATAGGTATTTCAAATATAGGGGTCGATAGGCATTTCAGATATGCTTGCCGATAGGCATTTCAAATATAGGAGCAGATAGGCATTTCAGATGTAGTTTCCGATAGGCATTTCAAAAATTGGTGCCGATAGGCATTTCAGATATAGGCCCCGATAGGCATTTCAGATATAGTTGCCGATTGGCATTTTAAAAATAGGTGTCGATAGGCATTTCAGATATAGAAGCCGATAGGCATTTCAAATATAGGTGCCGATAGGCATTCCAGATATGGTTGCCGATAGGCATTTCAAATATAGGTGCTGATAGGCATTTCAGATGTAGTTTCCGATAGGCATTTCAAAAATTGGTGCCGATTGGCATTTTAGATATAGGTGCCGATAGGCATTTCATATATAGTTGCCGATTGGCATTTTAAAAATAGGTGCCGATAGGTATTTCAGATATAGATGCCGATAGGCATTTCAAATATAGGTGCCGATAGGCATTCCAGATATGATTGCCGATAGGCATTTCAAATATAGGTGCTGATAGGCATTTCAGATGTAGTTTCCGATAGGCATTTCAAAAATAGGTGCCGATAGGCATTTCAGATATAGGTGCCGATAGGCATTTCAGGTATAGTTGCCGATTGGCATTTTAAAAATAGGTGCCGATAGGCATTTCAGATATAGAAGCCAATAGGCATTTCAAATATAGGTGCCGATAGGCATTCCAGATATGGTTGCCGATAGGCATTTCAAATATAAGTGCTGATAGGCATTTCAGATGTAGTTTCCGATAGGCATTTCAAAAATAGGTGCCGCTAGGCATTTCAGATATAGGTGCCGATAGGCATTTCAGATATAGTTGCCAATTTGCATTTTAAAAATAGGTGCCGATAGGCATTTCAGATATAGAAGCCGATAGGTATTTCAAATATAGGTGTCGTTAGGCATTCCAGATATGGTTGCCGATAGGAATTTCAAATATAGGTGCTGATAGGCATTTAAGATGTAGTTTCCGATAGGCATTTCAAAAATTGATGCCGATAGGCATTTCAGATATAGGTGCCGATAGGCATTTCAGGTATAGTTGCCGATTGGCATTTTAAAAATAGGTGCCGATAGGCATTTCAGATATAGAAGCCGATAGGCATTTCAAATATAGGTGCCGATAAGCATTCCAGATATGGTTGCCGATAGGCATTTCAAATATAGGTGCTAATAGGCATTTCAGATGCAGTTTCCGATAGGCATTTCAAAAATAGGTGCCGATAGGCATTTCAGATATAGGTGCCGATAGGCATTTAAGATATAGTTGCCGATAGCCATTTTAAAAATAGGTGCCGATAGGCATTTCAGATATAGAAGCCGATAGGCATTTCAAAAATAGGTGCCGATAGGCATTCCAGATATGGTTGCCGATAGGCATTTCAAATATAGGTGCTAATAGGCATTTCAGATGTAGTTTCCGATAGGCATTTCAAAAATAGGTGCCGATAGGCATTTCAGATATAGGTGCCGATAGGCATTTAAGATATAGTTGCCGATAGCCATTTTAAAAATAGGTGCCGATAGGCATTTCAGATATAGAAGCCGATAGGCATTTCAAATATAGGTGCCGATAGGCATTCCAGATATGGTTGCCGATAGGCATTTCAAATATAGGTGCTGATAGGCATTTCAGATGTAGTTTTCGATAGGCATTTCAAAAATAGGTGCCGATAGGCATTTCAGATATAGTTGCCGATTGGCATTTTAAAAATAGGTGCCGATAGGCATTTCAGATATAGACGCCGATAGGCATTTCAAATATAGGTGCCGATAAGCATTCCGGATATGGTTGCCGATAGGCATTTCAAATATAGGTGCTGATAGGCATTTCAGATGTAGTTTCCGATAGGCATTTCAAAAATAGGTGCCGATAGGCATTTCAGATATAGGTGCCGATAGGCATTCAGATATAGTTGCCGATAGCCATTTTAAAAATAGGTGCCGATAGGCATTTCAGATATAGAAGCCGATAGGCATTTCAAATATAGGTGCCGATAGGCATTCCAGATATGGTTGCCGATAGGCATTTCAAATATAGGTGCTGATAGGCATTTCAGATGTAGTTTCCGATAGGCATTTCAAAAATAGGTGCCGATAGGCATTTCAGATATAAGTGCCGATAGGCATTTCAGTTATGGTTGCTGATAGGCATTTCAAATATAGGTGCTGATAGGCATTTCAGATGTAGTTTCCGATAGGCATTTCAAAAATAGGTGCCGATAGGCATTTCAGATATATATGCCGATAGGCATTTAAGATATAGTTGCCGATAGCCATTTTAAAAATAGGCGCCGATAGGCATTTCAGATATAGAAGCCGATAGGCATTTCAAATATAGGTGCCGATAGGCATTCCAGATATGGTTGCCGATAGGCATTTCAAATATAGGTGCTGATAGGCATTTCAGATGTAGTTTCCGATAGGCATTTTAAAAATAGGTGCCGATAGGCATTCAGATATAGAAGCCGGTAGGCATTTCAAATATGGGTGCCGATAGGCATTCCAGATATGGTTGCCGATAGGCATTTCAAATATAGGTGCTGATAGGCATTTCAGATGTAGTTTCCGATAGGCATTTCAAAAATAGGTGCCGATAGGCATTTCAGATATAGGTGCCGATAGGCTTTTCGGATATAGTTGCCGATAGCCATTTTAAAAACAGGTGCCGATAGGCATTTCAGATATAGAAGCCGATAGGCATTTCAAATATAGGTGCCGATAGGCATTCCAGATATGGTTGCCGATAGGCATTTTAAATATAGGTGCTGATAGGCATTTCAGATGTAGTTTCCGATAGGCATTTCAAAAATAGGTACCGATAGGCATTTCAGATATAGGTGCCGATAGGCATTTCAGATATAGTTGCCAATTGGCATTTTAAAAATAGGTGTCGGTAGGCATTTCAGATATAGAAGCCGATTGGCATTTCAAATATAAGTGCCGATAGGGCATTCCAGATATGGTTGCCGATAGGCATTTTAAATATAGGTGCTGATAGGCATTTCAGATGTAGTTTCCGATAGGCATTTCAAAAACTGGTGCCGATTGGCATTTTAGATATAGGTGCCGATAGGCATTTCAGATATAGTTGCCGATTGGCATTTTAAAAATAGGTGCCTATAGGCATTTCAGATATAGAAGCCGATAGGTATTTCAAATATAGGTGTCGATAGGCATTTCAAATATAGGTGCTGATAGGCATTTCAGATGTAGTTTCCGATAGGCATTAAAAAATTGGTGCCGTTTGGCATTTCAGATATAGGTGCCGATAGGCATTTCAGATATAGTTGCCGATTGGCATTTTAAAAATAGGTGCCGATAGGCATTTCAGATATAGAAGCCGATAGGTATTTCAAATATAGGTGTCGATAGGCATTTCAGATATGGTTGCCAATAGGCATTTCAAATATAGGTGCTGATAGGCATTTCAGATGTAGTTTCCGATAGGCATTTAAAAAATAGGTGCCGATAGGCATTTCAGATATAGGTGCCGATAGGCATTTTAGATATAGTTGCCGATTAGCATTGTAAAAATAGGTGCCGATAGGCATTTTAGATGTAGTTTCCGATAGGCATTTCAAAAATAGGTGCCGATAGGCATTTCAGATATAGGTGCCGATAGGCATATCAGATATAGTTGCCGATAGGCATTTAAAATATAGGGGGCCGATAGGCATTTCAAATATAGGTGTCGATAGGCATTTCAGATATAAATGCCGAAAGGCATTTCAGATATAGGTGCCGATAGGCATTTCTGATGTGGTTGCCGATAGGCATTTCAAATATAGGTGCTGATAGGCATATCAGATGTAGTTTTCGATAGGCATTTCAAAAATAGGTGCCGATAGGCATTTTAGATATAGGTGCCGATAGGCACTTCAGATATAGTTGCCGATTGGCATTTTAAAAATAGGTGCCGCTAGGCATTTTAGATATAGAAGCCGATAGGCATTTCAAATATAGGTGCCGATAGGCATTCCAAATATGGTACCGATAGGCATTTCAAATATAGGTGCTGATAGGCATTTCAGATGTAGTTTCCGATAGGCATTTTAAAAATAGGTGCCGATAGGCATTTCAGATATAGGTGCCGATAGGCATTTCAGATATAGTTGCCGATAGCCATTTTAAAAATAGGTGCCGATAGGCATTTCAGATATAGAAGCCGATAGGCATTTCAAATATAGGTGCCGATAGGCATTCCAGATATGGTTGCCGATAGGCATTTCAAATATAGGTGCTGATAGGCATTTCAGATGTAGTTTCCGATAGGCATTTTAAAAATAGGTGCCGATAGGCATTTCACATATAGAAGCCGATATGCATTTCAAATATAGGTCCCGATAGGCATTCCAGATATGGTTGCCGATAGGCATTTTAAATATAGGTGCTGATAGGCATTTCAGATGTAGTTTCTGATAGGCATTTCAAAAATAGGTCCCGATAGGCATTTCAGATATAGGTGCCGATAGGCATTGCAGATATAGTTGCCGATAGCCATTTTAAAAATAGGTGCCGATAGGCATTTCAGATATAGAAGCCGATAGGCATTTCAAATATAGGTGCCGATAGGCATTCCGGATATGGTTGCCGATAGGCATTTTAAATATAGGTGCAGATAGGCATTTCAGATGTAGTTTCCGATAGGCATTTCAAAAATAGGTGCCGATAGGCATTTCAGATATAGGTGCCGATAGGCATTTCAGATATAG
This sequence comes from Venustoraphidia nigricollis, assembly GCA_034508555.1. Taxonomy (NCBI): domain Eukaryota; kingdom Metazoa; phylum Arthropoda; class Insecta; order Raphidioptera; family Raphidiidae; genus Venustoraphidia; species Venustoraphidia nigricollis. The sequence continues at coordinate 121,107 of JAVRKA010000386.1, read as the reverse complement.
TTGCCAATTGGCATTTTAAAAATAGGTGTCGGTAGGCATTTCAGATATAGAAGCCGATTGGCATTTCAAATATAAGTGCCGATAGGGCATTCCAGATATGGTTGCCGATAGGCATTTTAAATATAGGTGCTGATAGGCATTTCAGATGTAGTTTCCGATAGGCATTTCAAAAACTGGTGCCGATTGGCATTTTAGATATAGGTGCCGATAGGCATTTCAGATATAGTTGCCGATTGGCATTTTAAAAATAGGTGCCTATAGGCATTTCAGATATAGAAGCCGATAGGTATTTCAAATATAGGTGTCGATAGGCATTTCAAATATAGGTGCTGATAGGCATTTCAGATGTAGTTTCCGATAGGCATTAAAAAATTGGTGCCGTTTGGCATTTCAGATATAGGTGCCGATAGGCATTTCAGATATAGTTGCCGATTGGCATTTTAAAAATAGGTGCCGATAGGCATTTCAGATATAGAAGCCGATAGGTATTTCAAATATAGGTGTCGATAGGCATTTCAGATATGGTTGCCAATAGGCATTTCAAATATAGGTGCTGATAGGCATTTCAGATGTAGTTTCCGATAGGCATTTAAAAAATAGGTGCCGATAGGCATTTCAGATATAGGTGCCGATAGGCATTTTAGATATAGTTGCCGATTAGCATTGTAAAAATAGGTGCCGATAGGCATTTTAGATGTAGTTTCCGATAGGCATTTCAAAAATAGGTGCCGATAGGCATTTCAGATATAGGTGCCGATAGGCATATCAGATATAGTTGCCGATAGGCATTTAAAATATAGGTGCCGATAGGCATTTCAAATATAGGTGTCGATAGGCATTTCAGATATAAATGCCGAAAGGCATTTCAGATATAGGTGCCGATAGGCATTTCTGATGTGGTTGCCGATAGGCATTTCAAATATAGGTGCTAATAGGCATATCAGATGTAGTTTTCGATAGGCATTTCAAAAATAGGTGCCGATAGGCATTTTAGATATAGGTGCCGATAGGCACTTCAGATATAGTTGCCGATTGGCATTTCAAATATAGGTGCTGATAGGCATTTCAGATGTAGTTTCTGATAGGCATTTTAAAAATAGGTGCCGATAGGCATTTCGGATATAGAAGCCGATAGGCATTTCAAATATAGGTGCCGATAGGCATTCCAGATATGGTTGCCGATAGGCATATCAAATATAGGTGCTGATAGGCAGTTCAGATGTAGTTTCCGATAGGCATTTCAAAAATAGGTGCCGATAGGCATTTCAGATATAGGTGCCGATAGGCATTTTAGATATAGTGGCCGATAGCCATTTTAAAAATAGGTGCCGATAGGCATTTCAGATATAGAAGCCGATAGGCATTTCAAATATAGGTGCCGATAGGCATTCCAGATATAGTTGCCGATAGGCATTTCAAATATAGGTGCTGATAGGCATTTCAGATGTAGTTTCTGATAGGCATTTTAAAAATAGGTGCCGATAGGCATTTCGGATATAGAAGCCGATAGGCATTTCAAATATAGGTGCCGATAGGCATTCCAGATATGGTTGCCGATAGGCATTTCAAATATAGGTGCTGATAGGCATTTTAGATGTAGTTTCCGATAGGCATTTCAAAAATAGGTGCCGATAGGCATTTCAGATATAGGTGCCGATAGGCATTTCAGATATAGTTGCCGATAGCCATTTTAAAAATAGGTGCCGATAGGCATTTCAGATATAGAAGCCGATAGGCATTTCAAATATAGGTGCCGATAGGCTTTCCAGATATGGTTGCCGATAGGCATTTCAAATATAGGTGCTGATCGGCATTTCAGATGTAGTTTCCGATAGGCATTTTAAAAATAGGATCTGATAGGCATTTCAGATATAGGTGCCGATAGGCATTTCAGATATAGTTGCAGATTGGCATTTTAAAAATAGGTGCCGATAGGCATTTCAGATATTGAAGCCGATAGGCATTTCAAATATAGGTGCCGATAAGCATTCCAGATATGGTTGCCGATAAGCATTTCAAATATAGGTGCTGATAGGCATTTTAGATGTAGTTTCCGAATGGCATTTCAAACATTGGTGCCGATAGGCATTTCATATATAGGTGCCGATTGGCATTTCAGATATAGTTTCCGGTTGGCATTTTAAAAATAGGTGTTGATAGGCATTTCAGATATAGAAGCCGATAGGTATTTCAAATATAGGTGTCGATAGGCATTTCAGATATGGTTGCCGATAGGTATTTCAAATATAGGTGCTGATAGGCATTTCAGATGTAGTTTCCGATAGGCATTTCAAAAATAGGTGCCGATAGGCATTTCAGATATACGTGCCGATAGGCATTTCAGATATAGTTGCCGATTGGCATTTTAAAAATAGGTGTCGATAGGCATTTCAGATATAGAAGCCGATAGGCATTTCAAATATAGGCACCGATAGGCATTCCAGATATGGTCGCCGATAGGCATTTCAAATAAAGGTGCTGATAAACATTCCAGATGTAATTTCCGATAGGCATTTCAAAAATTGGTGCCGATAGGCATTTCAGATATAGGTACCGATAGGCATTTCAGATATAGTTACCGATTGGCATTTTAAAAATAGGTGCCGATAGGCATTTCAGATATAGAAGCCGATAGGTATTTCAAATATAGGTGTCGATAGGCATTTCAGATATGGTTGACGATAGGCATTTCAAATATAGGTGCTGATAGGCATTTCAGATGTAGTTTCCGATAGGCATTTCAAAAATAGGTGCCGATAGGCATTTTAGATATAGGTGCCGATAGGCATTTCAGATATAGTTGCCAATTGGCATTTTAAAAATAGGTGCCGATAGGCATTTCAGATATAGAAGCCGATAGGCATTTCAAATATAGGTGCCGATAGGCATTCCAGATATGGTTGCCGATAGGCTTTTCAAATATAGGTGCTGATAGGCATTTCAGATGTAGTTTCCGATAGGCATTTCAAAAATAGGTGCCGATAGGCATTTCAGATATAAGTTCCGATAGGCATTCCAGTTATGGTTGCCGATAGGCATTTCAAATATAGGTGCTGATAGGCATTTCAGATGTAGTTTCCGATAGGCATTTCAAAAATAGGTGCCGATAGGCATTTCAGATATATGTGCCGATAGGCATTTAAGATATAGTTGCCGATAGCCATTTTAAAAATAGGTGCTGATAGGCATTTCAGATATAGAAGCCGTTAGGCATTTCAAATATAGGTGCCGATAGGCATTCTAGATATGGTTGCCGATAGGCATTTCAAATATAGGTGCTGATAGGCATTTCAGATGTAGTTTCCGATAGGCATTTTAAAAATAGGTGCCGATAGGCATTCAGATATAGAAGCCGATAGGCATTTCAAATATAGGTGCCGATAGGCATTCCAGATATGGTTGCCGATAGGCATTTCAAATATAGGTGTTGATAGGCATTTCAGATGTAGTTTCCGATAGGCATTTCAAAAATAGGTGCCGATAGGCATTTCAGATATAGGTGCCGATAAGCATTTCAGATATAGTTGCCGATAGCCATTTTAAAAACAGGTGCCGATAGGCATTTCAGATATAGAAGCCGATAGGCATTTCAAATATAGGTGCCGATAGGCATTCCAGATATGGTTGCCGATAGGCATTTTAAATATAGGTGCTGATAGGCATTTCAGATGTAGTTTCCAAAAGGCATTTCAAAAATAGGTACCGATAGGCATTTCAGATATAGGTGCCGATAGGCATTTCAGATATAGTTGCCAATTGGCATTTTAAAAATAGGTGTCGGTAGGCATTTCAGATATAGAAGCCGATTGGCATTTCAAATATAGGTGCCGATAGGCATTCCAGATATGGTTGCCAAAAGGCATTTTAAATATAGGTGCTGACAGGCATTTCAGATGTAGTTTCCGATAGGCATTTCAAAAACTGGTGCCGATTGGCATTTTAGATATAGGTGCCGATAGGCATTTCAGATATAGTTGCCGATTGGCATTTTAAAAATAGGTGCCGATAGGCATTTCAGATATAGTTGCCGGTTGGCATTTTAAAAATAGGTGTTGATAGGTATTTCAGATATAGAAGCCGATAGGTATTTCAAATATAGGTGTCGATAGGCATTTCAGATATGGTTGCCGATAGGCATTTCAAATATAGGTGCTGATAGGCATTTCAGATGTAGTTTCCGATAGGCATTTCAAAAATAGGTGCCGATAGGCATTTCAGATATACGTGCCGATAGGCATTTCAGATATAGTTGCCGATTGGCATTTTAAAAATAGGTGTCGATAGGCATTTCAGATATAGAAGCCGATAGGCATTTCAAATATAGACACCGATAGGCATTCCAGATATGGTCGCCGATAGGCATTTCAAATATAGGTGCTGATAGGCATTTCAGATGTAGTTTCCGATAGGCAATTTAAAAATAGGTGCCGATAGGCATTTCAGATATAGAAGCCGATAGGCATTTCAAATATATGTCCCGATAGGCATTCCAGATATGGTTGCCGATAGGCATTTTAGATATAGGTGCCGATAGGCATTTCAGATATAGTTGCCGATTGGCATTTTAAAAACAGGTGCCGATAGACATTTCAGATATAGAAGCCGATAGGTATTTCAAATATAGGGGTCGATAGGCATTTCAGATATGGTTCCTGATAGGCATTACAAATATAGGAGCAGATAGGCATTTCAGATGTAGTTTCCGAAAGACATTTCAAAAATAGGTGCCGATTGGCATTTCAGATATAGGTGCCGATAGGCATTTCAGATATAGTTGCCGATTGGCATTTTAAAAATAGGTGCCGATAGGCATTTCAGATATAGAAGCCGATAGGCATCTCAAATATAGGTGCCGATAGGCATTCCAGATATGGTTGCCGATAGGCATTTCAAATATAGATGCTGATAGGCATTTTAGATGTAGTTTCCGATAGGCATTTCAAAAATTGATGCCGATAGGCATTTCAGATATAGGTGCCGATAGGCATTTCAGATATAGGTGCCGATAGGCATTTCAGATATTGTTGCCGATTGGCATTTTAAAAACAGGTGCCGATAGGCATTTCAGATATAGAAGCCGATAGGTATTTCAAATATAGGGGTCGATAGGCATTTCAGATATGGTTGCCGATAGGCATTTCAAATATAGGAGCAGATAGGCATTTCAGATGTAGTTTCCGAAAGACATTTCAAAAATAGGTGCCGATAGGCATTTCAGATATAAGTGCCGATAGGCATTTCAGATATAGTTGCCAATTGGCATTTTAAAAATAGGTGCCGATAGGCATTTCAGATATAAAAGCCGATAGGCATTTCAGATATAAAAGCCGATAGGCATTTCAAATATAGGTGCCGATAGGCATTCCAGATAGGGTTGCCGATAGGCATTTTAAATATAAGTGCTGATAGGCATTTCAGATGTAGTTTCCGATAGGCATTTCAAAAATTGAAGCCGATAGGCATTTCAGATATAGGTGCCGATAGGCATTTCAGATATAGGTGCCGATCGGCATTCAGATATAGTTGCCGATAGCTATTTTAAAAATAGGTGCCGATAGACATTTCAGATATAGAAGCCGATAGGCATTTCAAATATAGGTGCCGATAGCCATTCCAGATATGGTTGCCGATAGGCATTTCAAATATAGGTGCTGATAGGCATTTCAGATATAGTTTCCGATAGGCATTTCAAAAATAGGTGCCGATAGGCATTTCAGGTATAAGTGCCGATAGGCATTCCAGTTATGGTTGCCGATAGGCATTTCAAATATAGGTGCCGATAGGCATTTCAGGTATAGTTGTCGATTGGCATTTTAAAAACAGGTGCCGATAGACATTTCATATATAGAAGCCGATAGGTATTTCAAATATAGGGGTCGATAGGCATTTTAGATATGGTTCCTGATAGGCATTACAAATATAGGAGCAGATAGGCATTTCAGATGTAGTTTCCGAAAGACATATCAAAAATAGGTGCCGATTGGCATTTCAGATATAGGTGCCGATAGGCATTTCAGATATAGTTGCCGATTGGCATTTTAAAAATAGGTGTCGATAGGCATTTCAGATAGAGAAGCCGATAGGCATTTCAAATATAGGTGCTGATAGGCATTCCAGATGTATTTTCCGATAGGCATTTCAAAAATTGATGCCGATAGGCATTTCAGATATAGGTGCCGATAGGCATTTCAGATATAGTTGTCGATTGGCATTTTAAAAACAGGTGCCGATAGACATTTCATATATAGAAGCCGATAGGTATTTCAAATATAGGGGTCGATAGGCATTTCAGATATGGTTCCTGATAGGCATTGCAAATATAGGAGCAGATAGGCATTTAAGATGTAGTTTCCGAAAGACATTTCAAAAATAGGTGTCGATTGGCATTTCAGATATAGGTGCCGATAGGCATTTCAGATATAGTTGCCGATTGGCATTTTAAAAATAGGTGCCGATAGGCATTTCAGATATAGATGCCGATAGGCATTTCAAATATAGGTGCCGATAGGCATTCCAGATATGGTTGCCGGTAGGCATTTCAAATATAAGTGCTGATAGGCATTTCAGATGTAGTTTCCGATAGGCATTTCAAAAATAGGTGCCGATAGGCATTTCAGATATAGGTGCCGATAGGCATTTCAGATATAGTTGCCAATTGGCATTTTAAAAATAGGTGCCGATAGGCATTTCAGATATAGAAGCCGATAGGCATTTCAAATATAGGTGCCGATAGGCATTCCAGATATGGTTGCCGATAGGCATTTCAAAAATAGGTGCCGATAGGCATTTCAGATATAAGTGCCAATAGGCATTTCAGATATAGTTGCCAATTGGCATTTTAGAAATAGGTGCCGATAGGCATTTCAGATATAGAAGCCGATAGGCATTTCAAATATAAGTGCAGATAGGCATTCCAGATATGGTTGCCGATAGGCATTTCAAATATAGGTGCTGATAGGCATTTAAGATGTAGTTTCCGATAGGCATTTCAAAAATTGATGCCGATAGGCATTTCAGATATAGGTGCCGATAGGCATTTCAGATATAGGTGCCGATAGGCATTCAGATATAGTTGCCGATAGCTATTTTAAAAATAGGTGCCGATAGGCATTTCAGATATAGAAGCCGATAGGCATTTCAAATATAGGTGCCGATAGGCATTCCAGATATGGTTGCCGATAGGCATTTCAAATATAGGTGCTGATAGGCATTTCAGATGTAGTTTCCGATAGGCATTTCAAAAATAGGTGCCGATAGGCATTTCAGATATAAGTGCCGATAGGCATTCCAGTTATGGTTGCCGATAGGCATTTCAAATATAGGTGCTGATAGGCATTTCAGATGCAGTTTCCGATAGGCATTTCAAAAATAGGTGCCGATAGGCATTTCAGATATATGTGCCGATAGGCATTCAAGATATAGTTGCCGATAGCCATTTTAAAAATAGGTGCCGATAGGCATTTCAGATATAGAAGCCGTTAGGCATTTCAAATATAGGTGCCGATAGGCATTCTAGATATGGTTGCCGATAGGCATTTCAAATATAGGTGCTGATAGGCATTTCAGATGTAGTTTCCGATAGGCATTTTAAAAATAGGTGCCGATAGGCATTCAGATAGAGAAGCCGATAGGCATTTCAAATATAGGTGCCGATAGGCATTCCAGATATGGTTGCCGATAGGCATTTCAAATATAGGTGTTGATAGGCATTTCAGATGTAGTTTCCGATAGGCATTTCAAAAATAGGTGCCGATAGGCATTTCAGATATAGGTGCCGATAAGCATTTCAGATATAGTTGCCGATAGCCATTTTATAAATGGGTGCCGATAGGCATTTCAGATATAGAAGCCGATAGGCATTTCAAATATAGGTGCCGATAGGCATTCCAGATATGGTTGCCGATAGGCATTTCAAATATAGGTGCCGATAGGCATTCCAGATATGGTTGCCGATAGGCATTTCAAATATAGGTGCTGAAAGGCATTTCAGATGTAGTTTCCGATAGGCATTTCAAAAACTGGTGCCGATTGGCATTTTAGATATAGGTGCCGATAGGCCTTTCAGATATAGTTGCCGATTGGCATTATAAAAATAGGTGCCGATAGGCATTTCAGATATAGAAGCCGATAGGTATTTCAAATATAGGTGTCGATAGGCATTTCAGATATGGTTGCCGATAGGCATTTCAAATATAGGTGCTGATAGGTATTTCAGATGTAGTTTCCGATAGGCATTAAAAAATTGGTGCCGATTGGCATTTCAGATATAGTTGCCGATTGGCATTTTAAAAATAGGTGCCGATAGGCATTTCAGATACAGGAGCCGATAGGTATTTCAAATATAGGTGTCGATAGGCATTTCAGATATGGTTGCCGATAGGCATTTTAAATATAAGTGCTGATAGGCATTTCAGATGTAGTTTCCGATAGGCATTTCAAAAATAGGTGCCGATAGGCATTTCAGATATAGGTGTCGATAGGCATTTCAGATATAGTTGCCGATTGGCATTTTAAAAATAGGTGCCGATAGGCATTTTTGATGTAGTTTCCGATAGGCATTTAAAAAATTGGTGCCGATAGGCATTTCAGATATAGGTGCCGATAGGCATTTAAAATATAGGTGCCGATGGGCATTTCAAATATAGGTGTCGATAGGCATTTCAGATATAAATGCCGAAAGGCATTTCAGATATAGGTGCCGATACGCATTTCTGATGTGGTTGCCGATAGGCATTTCAAATATAGGTGCTGATAGGCATTTCAGATTTAGTTTTCGATGGGCATTTCAAAAATATGTGCCGATAGGCATTTTAGATATAGGTGCCGATAGGCACTTCAGATATAGTTGCCGATTGGCATTTTAAAAATAGGTGCCGCTAGGCATTTTAGATATAGAAGCCGATAGGCATTTCAAATATAGGTGCCGATAGGCATTCCAAATATGGTTGCCGATAGGCATTTCAAATATAGGTGCTGATAGGCATTTCAGATGTAGTTTCCGATAGGCATTTCAAAAATATGTGCCGATAGGCATTTCTGATATAGGTGCCGATAGGCATTTCAGATATAGTTGCCGATAGCCATTTTAAAAATAGGTGCCGACAGGCATTTCAGATATAGAAGCCGATAGGCATTTCAAATATAGGTGCCGATAGGCATTCCAGATATGGTTGCCGATAGGCATTTTAAATATGGGTGCTGATAGGCATTTCAGATGTAGTTTCCGATAGGCATTTCAAAAATAGGTGCCGATAGGCATTTTAGAAATAGGTGCCGATAGGCATTTCAGATATAGTTGCCGATAGCCATTTTAAAAATAGGTGCCGATAGGCATTTCAGATATAGAAGCCGATAGGCATTTCAAATGTAGGTGCTGATAGGCATTCCAGATATGGTTGCCAATAAGCATTTTAAATATGGGTGCTGATAGGCATTTCAGATGTAGTTTCCGATAGGCATTTCAAAAATAGGTGCCGATAGGCATTTCAGATATAGGTGCCGATAGGCATTCCAGATATGGTTGCCGATAGGCATATCAAATATAGGTGCTGATAGGCAGTTCAGATGTAGTTTCCGATAGGCATTTCAAAAATAGGTGCCGATAGGCATTCCAGATATGGTTACCGATAGGCATTTCAAATATAGGTGCTGATAGGCATTTCAGATGTAGTTTCCGATAGGCATTTTAAAAATATGTGCCGATAGGCATTTCAGATATAGAAGCCGATAGGCATTTCAAATGTAGGTGCCGATAGGCATTCCAGATATGGTTGCCGATAGGCATTTCAAATATAGGTGCTGATAGGCATTTCAGATGTAGTTTCCGATAGGCATTTTAAAAATAGGTGCCGATAGGCATTTCAGATATAGAAGCCGATAGGCATTTCAAATATAGGTGCCGATAGGCATTCCAGATATGGTTGCCGATAGGCATTTCAAATATAGGTGCTGATAGGCATTTCAGATGTAGTTTCCGATAGGCTTTTCAAAAATAGGTGCCGATAGGCATTTCAGATATAGGTGCCGATAGGCATTTCAGATATAGTTGCCGATAGCCATTTTAAAAATAGGTGCCGATAGGCATTTCAGATATAGAAGCCGATAGGCATTTCAAATATAGGTGCCGATAGGCATTCCAGATATGGTTGCCGATAGGCATTTCAAATATAGGTGCTGATCGGCATTTCAGATGTAGTTTCCGATAGGCATTTTAAAAATAGGATCTGATAGGCATTTCAGATATAGGTGCCGATAGGCATTTCAGATATAGTTGCAGATTGGCATTTTAAAAATAGGTGCCGATAGGCATTTCAGATATAGAAGCCGATAGGCATTTCAAATATAGGTGCCGATAAGCATTCCAGATATGGTTGCCGATAGGCATTTAAAATATAGGTGCTGATAGGCATTTTAGATGTAGTTTCCGAAAGGCATTTCAAACATTGGTGCCGATAGGCATTTCATATATAGGTGCCGATAGGAATTTCAGATATAGTTGCCGGTTGGCATTTTAAATATAGGTGTTGATAGCCATTTCAGATATAGAAGCCGATAGGTATTTCAAATATAGGTGTCGAGAGGCATTTCAGATATAGTTGCCGATAGGCATTTCAAATATAGGTGCTGATAGGCATTTCAGATGTAGTTTCTGATAGGCATTTCAAAAATAGGTGCCGATAGGCATTTCAGATATAGTTGCCGATAGCCATTTTAAAAATTGGTGCCGATAGGCATTTCAGATATAGAAGCCGATAGGCATTTCAAATATAGGTGCCGATAGGCATTCCAGATAGGTGCTGATAGGCATTTCAGATGTAGTTTCCGATAGGCATTTCAAAAATAGGTGCCGATAGGCATTTCAGATATAGGTGCTGATAGGCATTTCAGATATAGTTGCCGATAGCCATTTTAAAAATAGGTGCCGATAGGCATTTCAGATATAGAAGCCGATAGGCATTTCAAATATAGGTGCCGATAGGCATTCCAGATATGGTTGCCGATAGGCATTTCAAATATAGGTGCTGATAGGCATTTCAGATGTAGTTTCCGATAGGCATTTTAAAAATAGGTGCCGATAGGCATTTCACATATAGAAGCCGATAGGCATTTCAAATATAGGTCCCGATAGGCATTCCAGATATGGTTGCCGATAGGCATTTTAAATATAGGCGCTGATAGGCATTTCAGATGTATTTTCTGATAGGCATTTCAAAAATAGGTGCCGATAGGCATTTCAGATATAGGTGCCGATAGGCATTTCAGATATAGTTGCCGATAGCCATTTTATAAATGGGTGCCGATAGGCATTTCAGATATAGAAGCCGATAGGCATTTCAAATATAGGTGCCGATAGGCATTCCAGATGTGGTTGCCGATAGGCATTTCAAATATAGGTGCTGATAGTCATTTCAGATGTAGTTTCCGATAGGCATTTCAAAAATAGGTGCCGATAGGCATTTCAGATATAGGTGTCGATAGGCATTTAAGATATGGTTGCCGATAGGCATATCAAATATAGGTGCTGATAGGCAGTTCAGATGTAGTTTCCGATAGGCATTTCAAAAATAGGTGCCGATACGCATTTCAGATATAGGTGCCGATAGGCATTTCAGATATAGTTGCCGATAGCCATTTTAAAAATAGGTGCCGATAGGCATTTCAGATATAGAAGCCGATAGGCATTTCAAAAATAGGTGCCGATAGGCATTCCAGATATGGTTGCCGATAGGCATTTCAAATATAGGTGCTGATCGGCATTTCAGATGTAGTTTCCGATAGGCATTTCAAAAATAGGATCTGATAGGCATTTCAGATATAGGTGCCGATAGGCATTTCAGATATAGTTGCAGATTGGCATTTTAAAAATAGGTGCCGATAGGCATTTCAGATATAGAAGCCGATAGGCATTTCAAATATAGGTGCCGATAAGCATTCCAGATATGGTTGCCGATAGGCATTTCAAATATAGGTGCCGATAGGCATTTTAGATGTAGTTTCCGAAAGGCATTTCAAACATTGGTGCCGATAGGAATTTCATATATAGGTGCCGATAGGCATTTCAGATATAGTTGCCGGTTGGCAATTTAAAAATAGGTGTCGATAGGCATTTCAGATATAGAAGCCGATAGGTATTTCAAATATAGGTGTCGATAGGCATTTCAGATATGGTTGCCGATAGGCATTTCAAATATAGGTGCTGATAGGCATTTCAGATGTAGTTTCCGATAGGCATTTCAAAAATAGGTGCCGATAGGCATTTCAGATATAGTTGCCGTTTGGCATTTTAAAAATAGGTGTCGATAGGCATTTCAGATAGAGAAGCCGATAGGCATTTCAAATATAGGTACCGACAGGCATTCCAGATATGGTTGCCGATAGGCATTTCAAATAAAGGTGCTGATAGGCATTCCAGATGTATTTTCCGATAGGCATTTCAAAAATTGGTGCCGATAGGCATTTCAGATATAGGTACCGATAGGCATTTCAGATATAGTTGCCGATTGGCATTTTAAAAATAGGTGCCGCTAGATATTTTAGATATTGAAGCCGATAGGCATTTCAAATATAGGTGCCGATAGGCATTCCAAATATGGTTGCCGATAGGCATTTCAAACATCGGTGCTGATAGGCATTTTAGATGTAGTTTCCGATAGGCATTTTAAAAATAGGTGCCGATAGGCATTTCAGATATAGGTGCCGATAGGCATTTCAGATATAGTTGCCGATAGCCATTTTAAAAATAGGTGCCGATAGGCATTTCAGATATAGAAGCCGATAGGCATTTCAAATATAGGTGCCGATAGGCATTCCAGATATGGTTGCCGATAGGCATTTCAAATATAGGTGCTGATAGGCATTTCAGATGTAGTTTCCGATAGGAATTTCAAAAATAGGTGCCGATAGGCATTTCAGATATAGGTGCCGATAGGCATTTCAGATATAGTTGCCGATAGCCATTTTAAAAATAGGTGCCGATAGGCATTTCAGATATAGAAGCCGATAGGCATTTCAAATATAGGTGCCGATAGGCATTCCAGATATGGTTGCCGATAGGCATTTCAAATATAGGTGCTGATAGGCATTTCAGATGTAGTTTCCGATAGGCATTTTAAAAATAGGTGCCGATAGGCATTTCACATATAGAAGCCGATAGGCATTTCAAATATAGGTCCCGATAGGCATTTCAGATATAGGTGCCGATAGGCATTTCAGATATGGTTGCCGATAGGCATTTCAAATATAGGTGCTGATAGGCATTTCAGATGTAGTTTCCGATAGGAATTTCAAAAATAGGTGCCGATAGGCATTTCAGATATAGGTGCCGATAGGCATTTCAGATATAGTTGCCGATAGCCATTTTAAAAATAGGTGCCGATAGGCATTTCAGATATAGAAGCCGATAGGCATTTCAAATATAGGTGCCGATAGGCATTCCAGATATGGTTGCCGATAGGCATTTCAAATATAGGTGCTGATAGGCATTTCAGATGTAGTTTCTGATAGGCATTTTAAAAATAGGTACCGATAGGCATTTCGGATATAGAAGCCGATAGGCATTTCAAATATAGGTGCCGATAGGCATTTCAGATATAGGTGCCGATAGGCATTTCAGATATAGTTGCAGATTGGCATTTTAAAAATAGGTATCGATAGGCATTTCAGATATTGAAGCCGATAGGCATTTCAAATATAGGTGCCGATAAGCATTCCAGATATGGTTGCCGATAAGAATTTCAAATATAGGTGCTGATAGGCATTTTAGATGTAGTTTCCGAAAGGCATTTCAAACATTGGTGCCGATAGGCATTTCATATATAGGTGCCGATAGGCATTTCAGATATAGTTGCCGGTTGACATTTTAAAAATAGGTGCTGATAGGCATTTCAGATATAGAAGCCGATAGGTATTTCAAATATTGGTGTCGATAGGCATTTCAGATATGGTTGCCGATAGGCATTTCAAATATAGGTGCTGATAGGCATTTCAGATGTAGTTTCCGATAGGCATTTCAAAAATAGGTGCCGATAGGCATTTCAGATATACGTGCCGATAGGCATTTCAGATATAGTTGCCGATTGGCATTTTAAAAATAGGTGTCGATAGGCATTTCAGATATAGAAGCCGATAGGCATTTCAAATATAGGCACCGATAGGCATTCCAGATATGGTCGCCGATAGGCATTTCAAATAAAGGTGCTGATAGGCATTCCAGATGTATTTTCCGATAGGCATTTAAAAAATTGGTGCCGTTAGGCATTTCAGATATAGGTACCGATAGGCATTTCAGATATAGTTACCGATTGGCATTTTAAAAATAGGCGCCGATAGGCATTTCAGATATAGAAGCCGATAGGTATTTCAAATATAGGTGTCGATAGGCATTTCAGATATGGTTGACGATAGGCATTTCAAATATAGGTGCTGATAGGCATTTCAGATGTAGTTTCCGATAGGCATTTCAAAAATAGGTGCCGATAGGCATTTCAGATATAGGTGCTGATAGGCATTTCAGATATAGTTGCCGATTGGCATTTAAAAAATAGGTGCCGATAGGCTTTTCAGATATAGAAGCCGATAGGCATTTCAAATATAGGTGCTGATAGGCATTTCAGATGTAGTTTCCGATAGGCATTTCAAAAATAGGTGCCGATAGGCATTTCAGATATAGGTGCCGATAGGCATTTCAGTTATAGTTGCCAATTGGCATTTTAAAAATAGGTGGCGATAGGCATTTCAGATATAGAAGCCGATAGGCATTTCAAATATAGGTGCAGATAGGCATTCCAGATATGGTTGCCGATAGGCATTTCAAATATAGGTGCTGATAGGCATTTTAGATATAGTTTCCGATAGGCATTTCAAAAATTGATGCCGATAGGCATTTCAGATATAGGTGCCGATAGGCATTTCAGATATAGTTGCCGATTGGCATTTTAAAAACAGGTGCCGATAGACATTTCAGATATAGAAGCCGATAGGTATTTTAAATATAGGGGTCGATAGGCACTTCAGATATGGTTCCTGATAGGCATTACAAATATATGAGCAGATAGGCATTTCAGATGTAGTTTCCGAAAGACATTTCAAAAATAGGTGTCGATTGGCATTTCAGATATAGGTGCCGATAGGCATTTCAGATATAGTTGCCGATTGGCATTTTAAAAATAGGTGCCGATAGGCATTTCAGATACAGAAGCCGATTGGCATTTCAAATATAGGTGCCGATAGGCATTCCAGATATGGTTGACGGTAGGCATTTCAAATATAAGTGCTGATAGGCAATTCAGATGTAGTTTCCGATAGGCATTTCAAAAATAGGTGCCGATAGGCATTTCAGATATAGGTGCCGATAGGCATTTCAGATATAGTTGCCGATAGCCATTTTATAAATAGGTGCCGATAGGCATTTCAGATATAGAAGCCGATAGGCATTTCAAATATAGGTGCCGATAGGCATTCCAGATATGGTTGCCGATAGGCATTTCAAATATAGGTGCTGATAGGCATTTCAGATGTAGTTTCCGATAGGCATTTCAAAAATAGGTGCCGATAGGCATTTCAGATATAGGTGCCGATAGGCATTTCTGATATAGTTGCCAATTGGCATTTTAAAAATAGGTGCCGATAGGCATTTCAGATATAGAAGCCGATAGGCATTTCAAATATAAGAGCAGATAGGCATTCCAGATATGGTTGCCGATAGGCATTTCAAATATAGGTGCTGATAGGCATTTCAGATGTAGTTTCCGATAGGCATTTCAAAAATAGGTGCCGATAGGCATTTCAGATATAGGTGCCGATAGGCATTTCAGATATAGTTGCCAATTGGCATTTTAAAAATAGGTGGCGATAGGCATTTCAGATATAGAAGCCGATAGGCATTTCAAATATAGGTGCAGATAGGCATTCCAGATATAGTTGCCGATAGGCATTTCAAATATAGGTGCTGATAGGCATTTTAGATATAGTTTCCGATAGGCATTTCAAAAATTGATGCCGATAGGCATTTCAGATATAGGTGCCGATAGGCATTTCAGATATAGTTGCCGATTGGCATTTTAAAAACAGGTGCCGATAGACATTTCAGATATAGAAGCCGATAGGTATTTTAAATATAGGGGTCGATAGGCACTTCAGATATGGTTCCTGATAGGCATTACAAATATAGGAGCAGATAGGCATTTCAGATGTAGTTTCCGAAAGACATTTAAAAAATTGGTGTCGATTGGCATTTCAGATATAGGTGCCGATAGGCATTTCAGATATAGTTGCCGATTGGCATTTTAAAAATAGGTGCCGATAGGCATTTCAGATACAGAAGCCGATAGGCATTTCAAATATAGGTGCCGATAGGCATTCCAGATATGGTTGACAGTAGGCATTTCAAATATAAGTGCTGATAGGCAATTCAGATGTAGTTTCCGATAGGCATTTTAAAAATAGGTTCCGATAGGCATTTCAGATATAGGTGCCGATAGGCATTTCAGATATAGTTGCCAATTGGCATTTTAAAAATAGGTGCCGATAGGCATTTCAGATATAGAAGCCGATAGGCATTTCAAATATAGGTGCCGATAGGCATTCCAGATATGGTTGACGATAGGCATTTCAAATATAGGTGCTGATAGGCATTTCAGATGTAGTTTCCGATAGGCATTTCAAAAATAGGTGCCGATAGGCATTTCAGATATAGGTGCCGATAGGCATTTCTGATATAGTTGCCAATTGGCATTTTAAAAATAGGTGCCGATAGGCATTTCAGATATAGAAGCCGATCGACATTTCAAATATAAGTGCAGATAGGCATTCCAGATATGGTTGCCGATAGGCATTTCAAATATAGGTGCTGATAGGCATTTAAGATGTAGTTTCCGATAGGCATTTCAAAAATTGATGCCGATAGGCATTTCAGATATAGGTGCCGATAGGCATTTCAGATATAGTTGCCAATTGGCATTTTAAAAACAGGTGCCGATAGGCATTTCAGATATAGAAGCCGATAGGTATTTCAAATATAGGGGTCGATAGGCATTTCAGATATGGTTCCTGATAGGCATTACAAATATAGGAGTAGATAGGCATTTCAGAAGTAGTTTCCGAAAGACATTTCAAAAATAGGTGCCGATTGGCATTTCAGATATAGGTGCCGATAGCCATTTCAGATATAGTTGCCGATTGGCATTTTAAAAATAGGTGCCGATAGGCATTTCAGATATAGAAGCCGATAGGCATTTCAAATATAGGTGCCGATAAGCATTCCAGATATGGTTGCCGATAGGCATTTTAAATATAAGTGCTGATAGGCATTTAAGATGTAGTTTCCGATAGGCATTTCAAAAATTGATGCCGATAGGCATTTCAGATATAGGTGCCGATAGGCATTTCAGATATAGTTGCCAATTGGCATTTTAAAAACAGGTGCCGATAGGCATTTCAGATATAGAAGCCGATAGGTATTTCAAATATAGGTGCCGATAGGCATTCCAGATATTGTTGCCGATTGGCATTTCAAATATAGGTGCTGATAGGCATTTTAAATGTTGTTTCCGATAGGCATTTCAAAAATTGATGCCGATAGGCATTTCAGATATAGGTGCCGATAGGCATTTCAGATATAGGTGCCGATAGGCATTTCAGATATTGTTGCCGATTGGCATTTTAAAAACAGGAGCCGATAGGCATTTCAGATATAGAAGCCGATAGGTATTTCAAATATAGGGGTCGATAGGCATTTCAGATATGGTTGCCGATAGGCATTTCAAATATAGGAGCAGATAGGCATTTCAGATGTAGTTTCCGAAAGACATTTCAAAAATAGGTGCCGATAGGCATTTCAGATATAAGTGCCGATAGGCATTTCAGATATAGTTGCCAATTGGCATTTTAAAAATAGGTGCCGATAGGCATTTCAGAAATAGAAGCCGATAGGCATTTCAAATATAGGTGCCGATAGGCATTCCAGATATGGTTGCCGATAGGCATTTTAAATATAAGTGCTGATAGGCATTTCAGATGTAGTTTCCGATTGGCATTTCAAAAATTGATGCCGATAGGCATTTCAGATATAGGTGCCGATAGGCATTTCAGATATAGGTGCCGATAGGCATTCAGATATAGTTGCCGATAGCTATTTTAAAAATAGGTGCCGATAGGCATTTCAGATATAGAAGCCGATAGGCATTTCAAATATAGGTGCCGATAGGCATACCAGATATGGTTGCCGATAGGCATTTCAAATATAGGTGCTGATAGGCATTTCAGATGAAGTTTCCGATAGGCATTTCAAAAATAGGTGCCGATAGGCATTTCAGATATATGTGCCGATAGGCATTTAAGATATAGTTGCCGATAGCCATTTTAAAAATAGGTGCCGATAGGCATTTCGGATATAGAAGCCGTTAGGCATTTCAAATATAGGTGCCGATAGGCATTCTAGATATGGTTGCCGATAGGCATTTCAAATATAAGTGCTGATAGGCATTTCAGATGTAGTTTCCGATAGGCATTTTAAAAATAGGTGCCGATAGGCATTTCTGATATAGGTGCCGATAGGCATTTCAGATATAGTTGCCTATTGGCATTTTAAAAATAGGTGCCGATAGGCACTTCAGATATAGAAGCCGATAGGCATTTCAAATATAAGTGCAGATAGGCATTCCAGATATGGTTGCCGATAGGCATTTCAAATATAGGTGCTGATAGGCATTTCAGATGTAGTTTCCGATAGGCATTTCAAAAATAGGTGCCGATAGGCATTTCAGATATAGAAGCCGATAGGTATTTCAAATATAGGGGTCGATAGGCATTTCAGATATAGTTGCCAATTGGCATTTTAAAAACAGGTGCCGATAGGCATTTCAGATATAGAAGCCGATAGGTATTTCAAATATAGGGGTCGATAGGCATTTCAGATATGGTTCCTGATAGGCATTTCAAATATAGGAGCAGATAGGCATTTCAGATGTAGTTTCCGAAAGACATTTCAAAAATAGGTGCCGATAGGCATTTCAGATATAAGTGCCGATAGGCATTTCAGATATAGTTGCCAATTGGCATTTTAAAAATAGGTGCCGATAGGCATTTCAGATATAGAAGCCGATAGGCATTTCAAATATAGGTGCCGATAGGCATTCCAGATATGGTTGCCGATAGGCATTTTAAATATAAGTGCTGATAGGCATTTCAGATGTAGTTTCCGATAGGCATTTCAAAAATTGATGCCGATAGGCATTTCAGATATAGGTGCCGATAGGCATTTCAGATATAAGTGCCGATAGGCATTCAGATATAGTTGCCGATAGCTATTTTAAAAATAGGTGCCGATAGGCATTTCAGATATAGAAGCCGATAGGCATTTCAAATATAGGTGCCGATAGGCATTCCAGATATGGTTGCCGATAGGCATTTCAAATATAGGTGCTGATAGGCATTTCAGATGTAGTTTCCGATAGGCATTTCAAAAATAGGTGCCGATAGGCATTTCAGATATATGTGCCGATAGGCATTTAAGATATAGTTGCCGATAGCCATTTTAAAAATAGGTGCCGATAGGCATTTCAGATATAGAAGCCGTTAGGCATTTCAAATATAGGTGCCGATAGGCATTCTAGATATGGTTGCCGATAGGCATTTCAAATAGAGGTGCTGATAGGCATTTCAGATGTAGTTTCCGATAGGCATTTTAAAAATAGGTGCCGATAGGCATTCAGATATAGAAGCCGATAGGCATTTCAAATATAGGTGCCGATAGGCATTCCAGATATGGTTGCCGATAGGCATTTCAAATATAGGTGCTGATAGGCATTTCAGATGTAGTTTCCGATAGGCATTTCAAAAATAGGTGCCGATAGGCATTTCAGATATAGGTGCCGATAAGCATTTCAGATATAGTTGCCAATTGGCATTTCAAAAATAGGTGTCGGTAGGCATTTCAGATATAGAAGCCGATTGGCATTTCAAATATAGGTGCCGATAGGCATTCCAGATATGGTTGCCGATAGGCATTTCAAATATAGGTGCTGATAGGCATTTCAGATGTAGTTTCCGATAGGCATTAAAAAATTGGTGCCGATTGGCATTTCAGATATAGTTGCCGATTGGCATTTTAAAAATAGGTGCCGATAGGCATTTCAGATATAGAAGCCGATAGGTATTTCAAATATAGGTGTCGATAGGCATTTCAGATATGGTTGCCGATCGGCATTTTAAATATAGGTGCTGATAGGCATTTCAGATGTAGTTTCCGATAGGCATTTCAAAAATAGGTGCCCATAGGCATTTCAGATATAGGTGCCGATAGGCATTTCAGATATAGTTGCCGATTGGCATTTTAAAAATAGGTGCCGATAGGCGTTTTAGATGTAGCTTCCGATAGGCATTTCAAAAATAGGTGCCGATAGGCATTTCAGATATAGGTGCCGATAGGCATTTAAGATATAGTTGCCGATAGCCATTTTAAAAAAAGGTGCCGATAGGCATTTCAGATATAGAGGCCGTTAGGCATTTCAAATATAGGTGCCGATAGACATTCTAGATATGGTTGCCGATAGGCATTTCAAATATAGGTGCTGATAGGCATTTCAGATGTAGTTTCCGATAGACATTTTAAAAATAGGTGCCGATAGGCATTTCAGATATATGTGCCGATAGGCATTTAAGATATAGTTGCCGATAGCCATTTTAAAAATAGGTGCCGATAGGCATTTCAGATATAGAAGCCGTTATGCATTTTAAATATAGGTGCCGATAGGCATTCTAGATATGGTTGCCGATAGGCATTTCAAATATAGGTGCTGATAGGCATTTCAGATGTAGTTTCCGATAGGCATTTTAAAAATAGGTGCCGATAGGCATTCAGATATAGAAGCCGATAGGCATTTCAAATATAGGTGCCGATAGGCATTCCAGATATGGTTGCCGATAGGCATTTCAAATATAGGTGCTGATAGGCATTTCAGATGTAGTTTCCGATAGGCATTTCAAAAATAGGTGCCGATAGGCATTTCAGATATAGGTGCCGATAAGCATTTCAGATATAGTTGCCGATAGCCATTTTAAAAACAGGTGCCAATAGGCATTTCAGATATAGAAGCCGATAGGTATTTCAAATATAGGTGCCGATAGGCATTCCAGATATGGTTCCCGATAGGCATTTTAAATATAGGTGCTGATAGGCATTTCAGATGTAGTTTCCGATAGGCATTTCAAAAATAGGTACCGATAGACATTTCAGATATAGGTGCCGATAGGCATTTCAGATATAGTTGCCAATTGGCATTTTAAAAATAGGTGTCGGTAGGCATTTCAGATATAGAAGCCGATTGGCATTTCAAATATAGGTGCCGATAGGCATTCCAGATATGGTTGCCGATAGGCATTTTAAATATAGGTGCTGACAGGCATTTCAGATGCAGTTTCCGATAGGCATTTCAAAAACTGGTGCCGATTGGCATTTTAGATATAGGTGCCGATAGGCATTTCAGATATAGTTGCCGATTGGCATTTTAAAAATAGGTGCCGATAGGCATTTCAGATAAAGAAGCCGATAGGTATTTCAAATATAGGTGTCGATAGGCATTTCAGATATGGTTGCCGATAGGCATTTCAAATATAGGTGCTGATAGGCATTTCAGATGTAGTTTCCGATAGGCATTAAAAAATTAGTGCCGATTGGCATTTCAGATATAGTTGCCGATTGGCATTTTAAAAATAGGTGCCGATAGGCATTTCAGATATAGAACCCGATAGGTATTTCAAAT
Organism: Venustoraphidia nigricollis; assembly: GCA_034508555.1. Classification (NCBI taxonomy): domain Eukaryota; kingdom Metazoa; phylum Arthropoda; class Insecta; order Raphidioptera; family Raphidiidae; genus Venustoraphidia; species Venustoraphidia nigricollis. The sequence goes on along the minus strand of JAVRKA010000386.1, from coordinate 99,349 downwards.
ATAGGTGTCGATAGGCATTTCAGATATGGTTGCCGATCGGCATTTTAAATATAGGTGCTGATAGGCATTTCAGATGTAGTTTCCGATAGGCATTTCAAAAATAGGTGCCCATAGGCATTTCAGATATAGGTGCCGATAGGCATTTCAGATATAGTTGCCGATTGGCATTTTAAAAATAGGTGCCGATAGGCATTTTAGATGTAGTTTCCGATAGGCATTTCAAAAATAGGTGCCCATAGGCATTTCAGATATAGGTGCCGATAGGCATATCAGATATAGTTGCCGATAGGCATTTAAAATATAGGTGCCGATAGGCATTTCAAATATAGGTGTCGATAGGCATTTCAGATATAAATGCCAAAAGGCATTTCAGATATAGGTGCCGATACGCATTTCTGATGTGGTTGCCGATAGGCATTTCAAATATAGGTGCTGATAGGCATTTCAGATGTAGTTTTCGATAGGCATTTCAAAAATAGGTGCCGATAGGCATTTTAGATATAGGTGCCGATAGGCACTTCAGATATAGTTGCCGATTGGCATTTTAAAAATAGGTGCCGCTAGGCATTTTAGATATAGAAGCCGATAGGCATTTCAAATATAGGTGCCGATAGGCATTCCAAATATGGTTGCCGATAGGCATTTCAAATATAGGTGCTGATATGCATTTCAGGTGTAGTTTCCGATAGGCATTTCAAAAATATGTGCCGATAGGCATTTCAGATATAGTTGCCGATAGCCATTTTAAAAATAGGTGCCGATAGGCATTTCAGATATAGAAGCCGATAGGCATTTCAAATATAGGTGCCGATAGGCATTCCAGATATGGTTGCCGATAGCCATTTCAAATATAGGTGCTGATAAGCAATTTAGATGTAGTTTCCGATAGGCATTTTAAAAATAGGTGCCGATAGGCATTTCAGATATAGAAGCCGATAGGCATTTCAAATATAGGTCCCGATAGGCATTCCAGATATGGTTGCCGATAGGCATTTTAAATATAGGTGCTGATAGGCATTTCAGATGTAGTTTCCGATAGGCATTTCAAAAATAGGTGCCGATAGGCATTTTAGATATAGGTGCCGATAGGCATTTCAGATATAGTTGCCGATTGGCATTTTAAAAACAGGTGCCGATAGACATTTCAGATATAGAAGCCGATAGGTATTTCAAATATAGGGGTCGATAGGCATTTCAGATATGGTTCCTGATAGGCATTACAAATATAGGAGCAGATAGGCATTTCAGATGTAGTTTCCGAAAGACATTTCAAAAATAGGTGCCGATTGGCATTTCAGATATAGGTGCCGATAGGCATTTTAGATATAGTTGCCGATTGGCATTTTAAAAATAGGTGCCGATAGGCATTTCAGATATAGAAGCCGATAGGCATCTCAAATAAATGTGCCGATAGGCATTCCAGATATGGTTGCCGATAGGCATTTCAAATATAGGTGCTGATAGGCATTTTAGATGTAGTTTCCGATAGGCATTTCAAAAATTGATGCCGATAGGCATTTCAGATATAGGTGCCGATAGGCATTTCAGATATAGGTGCCGATAGGCATTTCAGATATTGTTGCCGATTGGCATTTTAAAAACAGGTGCCGATAGGCATTTCAGATATAGAAGCCGATAGGTATTTCAAATATAGGGGTCGATAGGCATTTCAGATATGGTTGCCGATAGGCATTTCAAATATAGGAGCAGATAGGCATTTCAGATGTAGTTTCTGAAAGACATTTCAAAAATAGGTGCCGATAGGCATTTCAGATATAAGTGCCGATAGGCATTTCAGATATAGTTGCCAATTGGCATTTTAAAAATAGGTGCCGATAGGCATTTCAGATATAAAAGCCGATAGGCATTTCAGATATAAAAGCCGATAGGCATTTCAAGTATAGGTGCCGATAGGCATTTCAGATATAGAAGCCGATAGGCATTTCAAATATAGGTGCCGATAGCCATTCCAGATATGGTTGCCGATAGGCATTTCAAATATAGGTGCTGATAGGCATTTCAGATATAGTTTCCGATAGGCATTTCAAAAATAGGTGCCGATAGGCATTTCAGATATAAGTGCCGATAGGCATTCCAGTTATGGTTGCCGATAGGCATTTCAAATATAGGTGCTGATAGGCATTTCAGATGTAGTTTCCGATAGGCATTTCAAAAATAGGTGCCAATAGGCATTTCAGATATATGTGCCGATAGGCATTTAAGATATAGTAGCCGATAGCCATTTTAAAAATAGGTGCCGATAGGCATTTCAGATATAGAAGCCGATAAGCATTTCAAATATAGGTGCCGATAGGCATTCTAGATATGGTTGCCGATAGGCATTTCAAATATAGGTGCTGATAAGCATTTCAGATGTAGTTTCCGATGGGCATTTTAAAAATAGGTGCCGATAGGCATTCAGATATAGAAGCCGATAGGCATTCCAAATATAGGTGCCGATAGGCATTTCAGATATGGTTGCCGATAGGCATTTCAAATATAGGTGCTGATAGGCATTTCAGATGTAGTTTCCGATAGGCATTTCAAAAATAGGTGCCGATAGGCATTTCAGATATAGGTGCCGATAAGCATTTCAGATATAGTTGCCTATAGCCATTTTAAAAACAGGTGCCGATAGGCATTTCAGATATAGAAGCCGATAGGCATTTCAAATATAGGTGCCCATAGGCATTCCAGATATGGTTGCCGATAGGCATTTTAGTATATAGGTGCTGATAGGCATTTCAGATGTAGTTTCCGATAGGCATTTCAAAAATAGGTACCGATAGGCATTTCAGATATAGGTGCCGATAGGCATTTCAGATATAGTTGCCAATTGGCATTTTAAAAATAGGTGTCGGTAGGCATTTCAGATATAGAAGCCGATTGGCATTTCAAATATAGGTGCCGATAGGCATTCCAGATATGGTTGCCGATAGGCATTTTAAATATAGGTGCTGAAAGGCATTTCAGATGTAGTTTCCGATAGGCATTTCAAAAACTGGTGCCGATTGGCATTTTAGATATAGGTGCCGATAGGCATTTCAGATATAGTTGCCGATTGGCATTATAAAAATAGGTGCCGATAGGCATTTCAGATATAGAAGCCGATAGGTATTTCAAATATAGGTGTCGATAGGCATTTCAGATATGGTTGCCGATAGGCATTTCAAATATAGGTGCTGATAGGCATTTCAGATGTAGTTTCCGATAGGTATTAAAAAATTGGTGCCGATTGGCATTTCAGATATAGTTGCCGATTGGCATTCTAAAAATAGGTGCCGATAGGCATTTCAGATATAGGTGCCAATAGGCATATCAGATATAGTTGCCGATAGGCATTTAAAATATAGGTGCCGATGGGCATTTCAAATATAGGTGTCGATAGGCATTTCAGATATAAATGCCGAAAGGCATTTCAGATATAGGTGCCGATACGCATTTCTGATGTGGTTGCCGATAGGCATTTCATATATAGGTGCTGATAGGCATTTCAGATTTAGTTTTCGATAGGCATTTCAAAAATAGGTGCCGATAGGCATTTTAGATATAGGTGCCGATAGGCACTTCAGATATAGTTGCCGATTGGCATTTTAAAAATAGGTGCCGCTAGGCATTTTAGATATAGAAGCCGATAGGCATTTCAAATATAGGTGCCGATAGGCATTCCAAATATGGTTGCCGATAGGCATTTCAAATATAGGTGCTGATAGGCATTTCAGATGTAGTTTCCGATAGGCATTTCAAAAATATGTGCCGAAAGGCATTTCAGATATAGGTGCCGATAGGCATTCCAGATATGGTTGCCGATAGGCATATCAAATATAGGTGCCGATAGGCATTTCAGATATAGTTGCCGATAGCCATTTTAAAAATAGGTGCCGATAGGCATTTCAGATATAGAAGCCGATAGGCATTTCAAATGTAGGTGCCGATAGGCATTCCAGATATGGTTGCCGATAGGCATTTTAAATATAGGTGGTGATAGGCATTTCAGATGTAGTTTCCTATAGGCATTTCAAAAATAGGTGCCGAAAGGCATTTCAGATATAGGTGCCGATAGGCATTCCAGATATGGTTGCCGATAGGCATATCAAATATAGGTGCTGATAGGCAGTTCAGATGTAGTTTCCGATAGGCATTTTAAAAATAGGTGCCGATAGGCATTTCAGATATAGGTGCCGATAGGCATTTCAGATATATTTGCCGATAGCCATTTTAAAAATAGGTGCCGATGGCATTTCAGATATAGAAGCCAATAGGCATTTCAAATATAGGTGCCGATAGGCATTTTAGATATGGTTGCCGATAGGCTTTTCAAATATAGGTGCTGATAGGCATTTCAGATGTAGTTTCCGATAGGCATTTGTAAAATAGGTGCCGATAGGCAGTTCAGATATAGAAGCCGATAGGCATTTCAAATATAGGTGCCGATAGGCATTCCAGATATGGTTGCCGATAGGCATTTCAAATATAGGTGCTGATAGGCATTTCAGATGTAGTTTCCGATAGGCATTTCAAAAATAGGTGCCGATAGGCATTTCAGATATAGGTGCCGATAGGCATTTCAGATATAGTTGCCGATAGCCATTTTAAAAATAGGTGCCGATAGGCATTTCAGATATAGAAGCCGATAGGCATTTCAAATATAGGTGCAGATAGGCATTCCAGATATGGTTGCCGATAGGCATTTCAAATATAGGTGCTGATCGGCATTTCAGATGTAGTTTCCGATAGGCATTTTAAAAATAGGATCTGATAGGCATTTCAGATATAGGTGCCGATAGGCATTTCAGATATAGTTGCAGATTGGCATTTTAAAAATAGGTGCCGATAGGCATTTCAGATATAGAAGCCGATAGGCATTTCAAATATAGGTGCCGATAAGCATTCCAGATATGGTTGCCGATAGGCATTTCAAATATAGGTGCTGATAGGCATTTCAGATATAGAAGCCGATAGGTATTTCAAATATAGGTGTCGAGAGGCATTTCAGATATGGTTGCCGATAGGCATTTCAAATATAGGTGCTGATAGGCATTTCAGATGTAGTTTCTGATAGGCATTTGAAAAATAGGTGCCGATAGGCATTTCAGATATAGTTGCCGATAGCCATTTTAAAAATAGGTGCCGATAGGCATTTCAGATATAGAAGCCGATAGGCATTTCAAATATAGGTGCCGATAGGCATTCAAGATATGGTTGCCGATAGGCATTTCAAATATAGGTGCTGATAGGCATTTCAGATGTAGTTTCCGATAGGCATTTCAAAAATAGGTGCCGATAGGCATTTCAGATATAGATGCCGATAGGCATTTCAGATATAGTTGCCGATAGCCATTTTAAAAATAGGTGCCGATAGGCATTTCAGATATAGAAGCCGATAGGCATTTCAAATATAGGTGCCGATAGGCATTCCAGATATGGTTGCCGATAGGCATTTCAAATATAGGTGCTGATAGGCATTTCAGATGTAGTTTCCGATAGGCATTTTAAAAATAGGTGCCGATAGGCATTTCACATATAGAAGCCGATAGGCATTTCTAATATAGGTCCCGATAGGCATTCCAGATATGGTTGCCCATAGGCATTTTAAATATAGGCGCTGATAGGCATTTCAGATGTAGTTTCCGATAGGCATTTCAAAAATAGGTGCCGATAGGCATTTCAGATATAGGTGCCGATAGGCATCTCAGATATAGTTGCCGATAGCCATTTTATAAATGGGTGCCGATAGGCATTTCAGATATAGAAGCCGATAGGCATTTCAAATATAGGTGCCGTTAGGCATTCCAGATATGGTTGCCGATAGGCATTTCAAATATAGGTGCTGATAGTCATTTCAGATGTAGTTTCCGGTAGGCATTTCAGAAATAGGTGCCGATAGGCATTTCAGATATAGGTGTCGATAGGCATTCCAGATATGGTTGCCGATAGGCATATCAAATATAGGTGCTGATAGGCAGTTCAGATGTAGTTTCCGATAGGCATTTCAAAAATAGGTGCCGATAGGCATTTCAGATATAGGTGCCGATAGGCATTTCAGATATAGTTGCCGATAGCCATTTTAAAAATAGGTGCCGATAGGCATTTCAGATATAGAAGCCGATAGGCATTTCAAATATAGGTGCCGATAGGCATTCCAGATATGGTTGCCGATAGGCATTTCAAATATAGGTGCTGATCGGCATTTCAGATGTAGTTTCCGATAGGCATTTCAAAAATAGGATCTGATAGGCATTTCAGATATAGGTGCCGATAGGCATTTCAGATATAGTTGCAGATTGGCATTTTAAAAATAGGTGCCGATAGGCATTTCAGATATAGAAGCCGATAGGCATTTCAAATATAGGTGCCGATAAGCATTCCAGATATGGTTGCCGATAGGCATTTCAAATATAGGTGCCGATAGGCATTTTAGATGTAGTTTCCGAAAGGCATTTCAAACATTGGTGCCGATAGGAATTTCATATATAGGTGCCGATAGGCATTTCAGATATAGTTGCCGGTTGGCAATTTAAAAATAGGTGTCGATAGGCATTTCAGATATAGAAGCCGATAGGTATTTCAAATATAGGTGTCGATAGGCATTTCAGATATGGTTGCCGATAGGCATTTCAAATATAGGTGCTGATAGGCATTTCAGATGTAGTTTCCGATAGGCATTTCAAAAATAGGTGCCGATAGGCATTTTAGATATAGGTGCCGATAGGCATTTCAGATATAGTTGCCGATTGGCATTTTAAAAATAGGTGTCGATAGGCATTTCAGATAGAGAAGCCGATAGGCATTTCAAATATAGGTACCGACAGGCATTCCAGATATGGTTGCCGATAGGCATTTCAAATAAAGGTGCTGATAGGCATTCCAGATGTATTTTCCGATAGGCATTTCAAAACTTGGTGCTGATAGGCATTTCAGATATAGGTACAGATAGGCATTTCAGATATAGTTGCCAATTGGCATTTTAAAAATAGGTGCCGATAGGCATTTCAGATATAGAAGCCGATAGGCATTTCAAATATAGGTGCAGATAGGCATTCCAGATATGGTTGCCGATAGGCATTTCAAATATAGGTGCTGATAGGCATTTTAGATGTAGTTTCCGATAGGCATTTCAAAAATTGATGCCGATAGGCATTTCAAAAATTGATGCCGATAGGCATTTCAGATATAGGTGCCGATAGGCATTTCAGATATAGTTGCCGATTGGCATTTTAAAAACAGGTGCCGATAGACATTTCATATATAGAAGCCGATAGGTATTTCAAATATAGGGGTCGATAGGCATTTCAGATATGGTTCCTGATAGGCATTACAAATATAGGAGCAGATAGGCATTTCAGATGTAGTTTCCGAAAGACATTTCAAAAATATGTGCCGATTGGCATTTCAGATATAGGTGCCGATAGGCATTTCAGATATAGTTGCCGATTGGCATTTTAAAAATAGGTGCCGATAGGCATTTCAGACATAGAAGCCGATAGGCATTTCAAATATAGGTGCCGATAGGCATTCCAGATATGGTTGCCGGTAGGCATTTCAAATATAAGTGCTGATAGGCATTTCAGATGTAGTTTCCGATAGGCATTTCAAAAATAGGTGCCGATAGGCATTTCAGATATAGATGCCGATAGGCATTTCAGATATAGTTGCCAATTGGCATTTTAAAAATAGGTGCCGATAGGCATTTCAGATATAGAAGCCGATAGGCATTTCAAATATAGGTTCTGATAGGCATTCCAGATATGGTTGCCGATAGGCATTTCAAATATAGGTGCTGATAGGCATTTCAGATGTAGTTTCCGATAGGCATTTCAAAAATAGGTGCCGATAGGCATTTCAGATATAAGTGCCGATAGGCATTTCAGATATAGTTGCCAATTGGCATTTTAAAAATAGGTGCCGATAGGCATTTCAGATATAGAAGCCGATAGGCATTTCAAATATAAGTGCAGATAGGCATTCCAGATATGTTTGCCGAAAGGCATTTCAAATATAGGTGCTGATAGGCATTTAAGATGTAGTTTCCGATAGGCATTTCAAAAATTGATGCCGATAGGCATTTCAGATATAGGTGCCGATAGGCATTTCAGATATAGGTGCCGATAGGCATTCAGATATAGTTGCCGATAGCTATTTTAAAAATAGGTGCCGATAGGCATTTCAGATATAGAAGCCGATAGGCATTTCAAATATAGGTGCCGATAGGCATTCCAGATATGGTTGCCGATGGGCATTTCAAATATAGGTGCTGATAGGCATTTCAGATGTAGTTTCCGATAGGCATTTCAAAAATAGGTGCCGATAGGCATTTCAGATATAAGTGCCGATAGGCATTCCAGTTATGGTTGCCGATAGGCATTTCAAATATAGGTGCTGATAGGCATTTCAGATGTAGTTTCCGATAGGCATTTCAAAAATAGGTGCCGATAGGCATTTCAGATATATGTGCCGATAGGCATTTAAGATATAGTTGCCGATAGCCATTTTAAAAATAGGTGCCTATAGGCATTTCAGATATAGAAGCCGTTTGGCATTTCAAATATAGGTGCCGATAGGCATTTTAGATATGGTTGCCGATAGGCATTTCAAATATAGGTGCTGATAGGCATTTCAGATGTAGTTTCCGATAGGCATTTTAAAAATAGGTGCCGATAGGCATTCAGATATAGAAGCCGATAGGCATTTCAAATATAGGTGCCGATAGGCATTCCAGATATGGTTGCCGATAGGCATTTCAAATATAGGTGCTGATAGGCATTTCAGATGTAGTTTCCGATAGGCATTTCAAAAATAGGTGCCGATAGGCATTTCAGATATAGGTGCCGATAAGCATTTTAGATATAGTTGCCGATAGCCATTTTAAAAACAGGTGCCGATAGGCATTTCAGATATAGAACCCGATAGGCATTTCAAATATAGGTGCCGATAGGCATTCCAGATATGGTTGCCGATAGGCATTTTAAATATAGGTGCTGATAGGCATTTCAGATGTAGTTTCCGATAGGCATTTCAAAAATAGGTACCGATAGGTATTTCAGATATAGGTGCCGATAGGCATTTCAGATATAGTTGCCAATTGGCATTTTTAAAATAGGTGTCGGTAGGCATTTCAGATATAGAAGCCGATTGGCATTTCAAATATAGGTGCCGATAGGCATTCCAGATATGGTTGCCGATAGGCATTTTAAATATAGGTGCTTACAGGCATTTCAGATGTAGTTTCCGATAGGCATTTCAAAAACTGGTGCCGATTGGCATTTTAGATATAGGTGCCGATAGGCATTTCAGATATAGTTGCCGATTGGCATTTTAAAAATAGGTGCCGATAGGCATTTCAGATATAGAAGCCGATAGGTATTTCAAATATAGGTGTCGATAGGCATTTCAGATATGGTTGCCGATAGGCATTTCAAATATAGGTGCTGATAGGCATTTCAGATGTAGTTTCCGATAGGCATTAAAAAATTGGTGCCGATTGGCATTTCAGATATAGTTGCCGATTGGCATTTTAAAAATAGGTGCCGATAGGCATTTCAGATATAGAAGCCGATAGGTATTTCAAATATAGGTGTCGATAGGCATTTCAGATATGGTTGCCGATCGGTATTTTAAATATAGGTGCTGATAGGCATTTCAGATGTAGTTTCCGATAGGCATTTCAAAAATAGATGCCCATAGGCATTTCAGATATAGGTGCCGATAGGCATTTCAGATATAGTTGCCGATTGGCATTTTAAAAATAGGTGCCGATAGGCATTTTAGATGTAGTTTCCGATAGGCATTTCAAAAATAGGTGCCGATAGGCATTTCAGATATAGGTGCCGATAGGCATATCAGATATAGTTGCCGATAGGCATTTAAAATATAGGTGCCGATAGGCATTTCAAATATAGGTGTCGATAGGCATTTCAGATATAAATGCCAAAAGGCATTTCAGATATAGGTGCCGATACGCATTTCTGATGTGGTTGCCGATAGGCATTTCAAATATAGGTGCTGATAGGCATTTCAGATTTAGTTTTCGATAGGCATTTCAAAAATAGTTGCCGATAGGCATTTTAGATATAGGTGCCGATAGGCACTTCAGATATAGTTGCCGATTGGCATTTTAAAAATAGGTGCCGCTAGGCATTTTAGATATAGAAGCCGATAGGCATTTCAAATATAGGTGCCGATAGGCATTCCAAATATGGTTGCCGATAGGCATTTCAAATATAGGTGCTGATAGGCATTTCAGATGTAGTTTCCGATAGGCATTAAAAAATTGGTGCCGATTGGCATTTCAGATATAGTTGCCGATTGGCATTTTAAAAATAGGTGCCGATAGGCATTTCAGATATAGAAGCCGATAGGTATTTCAAATATAGGTGTCGATAGGCATTTCAGATATGGTTGCCGATCGGTATTTTAAATATAGGTGCTGATAGGCATTTCAGATGTAGTTTCCGATAGGCATTTCAAAAATAGATGCCCATAGGCATTTCAGATATAGGTGCCGATAGGCATTTCAGATATAGTTGCCGATTGGCATTTTAAAAATAGGTGCCGATAGGCATTTTAGATGTAGTTTCCGATAGGCATTTCAAAAATAGGTGCCGATAGGCATTTCAGATATAGGTGCCGATAGGCACTTCAGATATAGTTGCCGATTGGCATTTTAAACATAGGTGCCGCTAAACATTTTAGATATAGAAGCCGATAGGCATTTCAAATATAGGTGCCGATAGGCATTCCAAATATAGTTGCCGATAGGCATTTCAAATATAGGTGCTGATATGCATTTCAGATGTAGTTTCCGATAGGCATTTCAAAAATATGTGCCGATAGGCATTTCAGATATAGGTGCCGATAGGCATTTCAGATATAGTTGCCGATAGCCATTTTAAAAATAGGTGCCGATAGGCATTTCAGATATAGAAGCCGATAGGCATTTCAAATATAGGTGCCGATAGGCATTCCAGATATGGTTGCCGATAGCCATTTTAAATATAGGTGCTGATAGGCATTTCAGATGTAGTTTCCGATAGGCATTTTAAAAATAGGTGCCGATAGGCATTTCAGATATAGAAGCCGATAGGCATTTCAAATATAGGTCCCGATAGGCATTTCAGATATGGTTGCCGATAGGCATTTTAAATATAGGTGCTGATAGGCATTTCAGATGTAGTTTCCGATAGGCATTTCAAAAATAGGTGCCGATAGGCATTTTAGATATAGGTGCCTATAGGCATTTCAGATATAGTTGCCGATTGGCATTTTAAAAACAGGTGCCGATAGACATTTCAGATATAGAAGCCGATAGGTATTTCAAATATAGGGGTCGATAGGCATTTCAGATATGGTTCCTGATAGGCATTACAAATATAGGAGCAGATAGGCATTTCAGATGTAGTTTCCGAAAGACATTTCAAAAATAGGTGCCGATAGGCATTTCAGATATAGGTGCCGATAGGCATTTCAGATATAGTTGCCGATTGGCATTTTAAAAATAGGTGCCGATAGGCATTTCAGATATAGAAGCCGATAGGCATCTCAAATATAGGTGCCGATAGGCATTCCAGATATGGTTTCCGATAGGCATTTCAAATATAGGTGCTGATAGGCATTTTAGATGTAGTTTCCGATAGGCATTTCAAAAATTGATGCCGATAGGCATTTCAGATATAGGTGCCGATAGGCATTTCAGATATAGGTGCCGATAGGCATTTCAGATATTGATGCCGATTGGCATTTTAAAAACAGGTGCCGATAGGCATTTCAGATATTGAAGCCGATAGGTATTTCAAATATAGGGGTCGATAGGCATTTCAGATATGGTTGCCGATAGGCATTTCAAATATAGGAGCAGATAGGCATTTAAGATGTTGTTTCCGAAAGACATTTCAAAAATAGGTGCCGATAGGCATTTCAGATATAAGTGCCGATAGGCATTTCAGATATAGTTGCCAATTGGCATTTTAAAAATAGGTGCCGATAGGCATTTCAGATATAAAAGCCGATAGGCATTTCAGATATAAAAGCCGATAGGCATTTCAAATATAGGTGCCGATAGGCATTCCAGATAGGGTTGCCGATAGGCATTTTAAATAAAAGTGCTGATAGGCATTTCAGATGTAGTTTCCGATAGGCATTTCAAAAATTGATGCCGATAGGCATTTCAGATATAGGTGCCGATAGGCATTTCAGATATAGGTGCCGATAGGCATTCAGATATAGTTGCCGATAGCTATTTTAAAAATAGGTGCCGATAGGCATTTCAGATATAGAAGCCGATAGGCATTTCAAATATAGATGCCGATAGCCATTCCAGATATGGTTGCCGATAGACATTTCAAATATAGGTGCTGATAGGCATTTCAGATATAGTTTCCGATAGGCATTTCAAAAATAGGTACCGATAGGCATTTCAGATATAAGTGCCGATAGGCATTCCAGTTATGGTTGCCGATAGGCATTTCAAATATAGGTGCTGATAGGCATTTCAGATGTAGTTTCCGATAGGTTTATCAAAAATAGGTGCCGATAGGCATTTCAGATATATGTGCCAATAGGCATTTAAGATATAGTTGCCGATAGCCATTTTAAAAATAGGTGCCGATAGGCATTTCAGATATAGAAGCCGATAGGCATTTCAAATATAGGTGCCGATAGGCATTCTAGATATGGTTGCCGATAGGCATTTCAAATATAGGTGCTGATAGGCATTTCAGATGTAGTTTCCGATGGGCATTTTAAAAATAGGTGCCGATAGGCATTCAGATATAGAAGCCGATAGGCATTCTAAATATAGGTGCCGATAGGCATTCCAGATATGGTTGCCGATAGGCATTTCAAATATAGGTGCTGATAGGCATTTCAGATGTAGTTTCCGATAGGCATTTCAAAAATAGGTGCCGATAGGCATTTCAGATATAGGTGCCGATAAGCATTTCAGATATAGTTGCCTATAGCCATTTTAAAAACAGGTGCCGATAGGCATTTCAGATATAGAAGCCGATAGGCATTTCAAATATAGGTGCCCATAGGCATTCCAGATATGGTTGCCGATAGGCATTTTAAATATAGGTGCTGATAGGCATTTCAGATGTAGTTTCCGATAGGCATTTCAAAAATAGGTACCGATAGGCATTTCAGATATAGGTGCCGATAGGCATTTCAGATATAGTTGCCAATTGGCATTTTAAAAATAGGTGTCGGTAGGCATTTCAGATATAGAAGCCGATTGGCATTTCAAATATAGGAGCCGATAGGCATTCTAGATATGGTTGCCGATAGGCATTTTAAATATAGGTGCTGAAAGGCATTTCAGATGTAGTTTCCGATAGGCATTCCAAAAACTGGTGCCGATTGGCATTTTAGATATAGGTGCCGATAGGCATTTCAGATATAGTTGCCGATTGGCATTATAAAAATAGGTGCCGATAGGCATTTCAGATATAGAAGCCGATAGGTATTTCAAATATAGGTGTCGATAGGCATTTCAGATATGGTTGCCGATAGGCATTTCAAATATAGGTGCTGATAGGCATTTCAGATGTAGTTTCCGATAGGCATTAAAAAATTGGTGCCGATTGGCATTTTAGATATAGTTGCCGATTGGCATTTTAAAAATAGGTGCCGATAGGCATTTCAGATATAGAAGCCGATAGGTATTTCAAATATAGGTGTCGATAGGCATTTCAGATATGGTTGCCGATAGGCATTTTAAATATAGGTGCTGATAGGCATTTCAGATGTAGTTTCCGATAGGCATTTCAAAAATAGGTGCCGATAGGCATTTCAGATATAGGTGCCGATAGGCATTTCAGATATAGTTGCCGATTGGCATTTTAAAAATAGGTGCCGATAGGCAATTTAGATGTAGTTTCCGATAGGCATTTAAAAAATAGGTGCCGATAGGCATTTCAGATATAGGTGCCGATAGGCATATCAGATATAGTTGCCGATAGGCATTTAAAATATAGGTGCCGATGGGCATTTCAAATATAGGTGTCGATAGGCATTTCAGATATAAATGCCGAAAGGCATTTCAGATATAGGTGCCGATACGCATTTCTGATGTGGTTGCCGATAGGCATTTCAAATATAGGTGCTGATAGGCTTTCAGATTTAGTTTTCGATAGGCATTTCAAAAATAGTTGCCGATAGGCATTTTAGATATAGGTGCCGATAGGCACTTCAGATATAGTTGCCGATTGGCATTTTAAAAATAGGTGCCGCTAGGCATTTTAGATATAGAAGCCGATAGGCATTTCAAATATAGGTGCCGATAGGCATTCCAAATATGGTTGCCGATAGGCATTTCAAATATAGGTGCTGATAGGCATTTCAGATGTAGTTTCCGATAGGCATTTCAAAAATATGTGCCGATAGGCATTTCTGATATAGGTGCCGATAGGCATTTCAGATATAGTTGCCGATAGCTATTTTAAAAATAGGTGCCGATAGGCATTTCAGATATAGAAGCCGATAGGCATTTCAAATATAGGTGCCGATAGGCATTCCAGATATGGTTGCCGATAGGCATTTTAAATATAGGTGCTGATAGGCATTTCAGATGTAGTTTCCGATAGGCATTTCAAAAATAGGTGCCGATAGGCATTTTAGATATAGGTGCCGATAGGCATTTCAGATATAGTTGCCGATAGCCATTTTAAAAATAGGTGCCGATAGGCATTTCAGATATAGAAGCCGATAGGCATTTCAAATGTAGGTGCCGATAGGCATTCCAGATATGGTTGCCGATAGGCATTTTAAATATAGGCGCTGATAGGCATTTCAGATGTAGTTTCCGATAGGCATTTCAAAAATAGGTGCCGATAGGCATTTCAGATATAGGTGCCGATAGGCATTCCAGATATGGTTGCCGATAGGCATATCAAATATAGGTGCTGATAGGCAGTTCAGATGTAGTTTCCGATAGGCATTTCAATAATAGGTGCCGATAGGATTTTCAGATATAGGTGCCGATAGGCATTTCAGATATAGTTGCCGATAGCCATTTTAAAAATAGGTGCCGATGGCATTTCAGATATAGAAGCCAATAGGCATTTCAAATATAGGTGCCGATAGGCATTCCAGATATGGTTGCCGATAGGCATTTCAAATATAGGTGCTGATAGGCATTTCAGATGTAGTTTCCGATAGGCATTTTAAAAATAGGTGCCGATAGGCATTTCAGATATAGAAGCCGATAGGCATTTCAAATATAGGTGCCGATAGGCATTCCAGATATGGTTGCCGATAGGCATTTCAAATATAGGTGCTGATAGGCAGTTCAGATGTAGTTTCCGATAGGCATTTCAAAAATAGGTGCCGATAGGCACTTCAGATATAGGTGCCAATAGGCATTTCAGATATAGTTGCCGATAGCCATTTTAAAAATAGGTGCCGATAGGCATTTCAGATATAGAAGCCGATAGGCATTTCAAATATAGGTGCCGATAGGCATTCCAGATATGGTTGCCGATAGGCATTTCAAATATAGGTGCTGATCGGCATTTCAGATGTAGTTTCCGATAGGCATTTTAAAAATAGGATCTGATAGGCATTTCAGATATAGTTGCAGATTGGCATTTTAAAAATAGGTGCCGATAGGCATTTCAGATATAGAAGCCGATAGGCATTTCAAATATAGGTGCCGATAAGCATTCCAGATATGGTTGCCGATAGGCATTTCAAATATAGGTGCTGATAGGCATTTTAGATGTAGTTTCCGAAAGGCATTTCAAACATTGGTGCCGATAGGCATTTCATATATAGGTACCGATAGGAATTTCAGATATAGTTGCCGGTTGGCATTTTAAAAATAGGTGTTGATAGCCATTTCAGATATAGAAGCCGATAGGTATTTCAAATATAGGTGTCGAGAGGCATTTCAGATATGGTTGCCGATAGGCATTCCAAATACAGGTGCTGATAGGCATTTCAGATGTAGTTTCTGATAGGCATTTCAAAAATAGGTGCCGATAGGCATTTCAGATATAGTTGCCGATAGCTATTTTAAAAATAGGTGCCGATAGGCATTTCAGATATAGAAGCCGATAGGCATTTCAAATATAGGTGCCGATAGGCATTCCAGATATGGTTGCCGATAGGCATTTCAAATATAGGTGCTGATAGGCATTTCAGATGTAGTTTCCGATAGGCATTTCAAAAATAGGTGCCGATAGGCATTTTAGATATAGGTGCCTATAGGCATTTCAGATATAGTTGCCGATTGGCATCTTAAAAACAGGTGCCGATAGACATTTCAGATATAGAAGCCGATAGGTATTTCAAATATAGGGGTCGATAGGCATTTCAGATATGGTTCCTGATAGGCATTACAAATATGGGAGCAGATAGGCATTTCAGATGTAGTTTCCGAAAGACATTTCAAAAATAGGTGCCGATAGGCATTTCAGATATAGGTGCCGATAGGCATTTCAGATATAGTTGCCGATAGCTATTTTAAAAATAGGTGCCGATAGGCATTTCAGATATAGAAGCCGATAGGCATTTCAAATATAGGTGCCGATAGGCATTCCAGATATGGTTGCCGATAGGCATTTCAAATATAGGTGCTGATAGGCATTTCAGATGTAGTTTCCGATAGGCATTTCAAAAATAGGTGCCGATAGGCATTTTAGATATAGGTGCCTATAGGCATTTCAGATATAGTTGCCGATTGGCATCTTAAAAACAGGTGCCGATAGACATTTCAGATATAGAAGCCGATAGGTATTTCAAATATAGGGGTCGATAGGCATTTCAGATATGGTTCCTGATAGGCATTACAAATATAGGAGCAGATAGGCATTTCAGATGTAGTTTCCGAAAGACATTTCAAAAATAGGTGCCGATAGGCATTTCAGATATAGGTGCCGATAGGCATTTCAGATATAGTTGCCGATTGGCATTTTAAAAATAGGTGCCGATAGGCATTTCAGATATAGAAGCCGATAGGCATCTCAAATATAGGTGCCGATAGGCATTCCAGATATGGTTTCCGATAGGCATTTCAAATATAGGTGCTGATAGGCATTTCAGATATAGGTGCCGATAGGCATTTCAGATAAAGGTGCCGATAGGCATTCAGATATAGTTGCCGATAGCTATTTTAAAAATAGGTGCCGATAGGCATTTCAGATATAGAAGCCGATAGGCATTTCAAATATAGGTGCCGATAGCCATTCCAGATATGGTTGCCGATAGGCATTTCAAATATAGGTGCTGATAGGCATTTCAGATATAGTTTCCGATAGGCATTTCAAAAATAGGTACCGATAGGCATTTCAGATATAAGTGCCGATAGGCATTCCAGTTATGGTTGCCGATAGGCATTTCAAATATAGGTGCTGATAGGCATTTCAGATGTAGTTTCCGATAGGTTTTTCAAAAATAGGTGCCTATAGGCATTTCAGATATATGTGCCAATAGGCATTTAAGATATAGTTGCCGATAGCCATTTTAAAAATAGGTGCCGATAGGCATTTCAGATATAGAAGCCGATAGGCATTTCAAATATAGGTGCCGATAGGCATTCTAGATATGGTTGCCGATAGGCATTTTAAATATAGGTGCTGATAGGCATTTCAGATGTAGTTTCCGATAGGCATTTCAAAAATAGGTACCGATAGGCATTTCAGATATAGGTGCCGATAGGCATTTCAGATATAGTTGCCAATTGGCATTTTAAAAATAGGTGTCGGTAGGCATTTCAGATATAGAAGCCGATTGGGATTTCAAATATAGGAGCCGATAGGCATTCTAGATATGGTTGCCGATAGGCATTTCAAATATAGGTGCTGATAGGCATTTTAGATTTAGTTTCCGATAGGCATTTCAAAAATTGATGCCGATAGGCATTTCAGATATAGTTGCCGATTGGCATTTTAAAAATAGGTGTCGATAGGCATTTCAGATATAGAAGCCGATAGGTATTTCAAATATAGGTGTCGATAGGCATTTCAGATATGGTTGCCGATAGGCATTTCAAATATAGGTGCTGATAGGCATTTCAGATGTAGTTTCCGATAGGCATTTCAAAAATAGGTGCCGATAGGCATTTCAGATATAGTTGCCGATTGGCATTTTAAAAATAGGTGTCGATAGGCATTTCAGATAGAGAAGCCGATAGGCATTTCAAATATAGGTACCGACAGGCATTCCAGATATGGTTGCCGATAGGCATTTCAAATAAAGGTGCTGATAGGCATTCCAGATGTATTTTCCGATAGGCATTTCAAAAATTGGTGCCGATAGGCATTTCAGATATAGGTACCGATAGGCATTTCAGATATAGTTGCCAATTGGCATTTTAAAAATAGGTGCCGATAGACATTTCAGATATAGAAGCCGATAGGCATTTCAAATATAGGTGCAGATAGGCATTCCAGATATGGTTGCCGATAGGCATTTCAAATATAGGTGCTGATAGGCATTTTAGATTTAGTTTCCGATAGGCATTTCAAAAATTGATGCCGATAGGCATTTCAGATATAGGTGCCGATAGGCATTTCAGATATAGTTGCCGATTGGCATTTTAAAAACAGGTGCCGATAGACATTTCATATATAGAAGCCGATAGGTATTTCAAATATAGGGGTCGATAGGCATTTCAGATATGGTTCCTGATAGGCATTACAAATATAGGAGCAGATAGGCATTTCAGATGTAGTTTCCGAAAGACATTTCAAAAATAGGTGCCGATTGGCATTTCAGATATAGGTGCCGATAGGCATTTCAGATATAGTTGCCGATTGGCATTTTAAAAATAGGTGCCGATAGGCATTTCAGATATAGAAGCCGATAGGCATTTCAAATATAGGTGCCGATAGGCATTCCAGATATGGTTGCCGGTAGGCATTTCAAATATAAGTGCTGATAGGCATTTCAGATGTAGTTTCCGATAGGCATTTCAAAAATAGGTGCCGATAGGCATTTCAGATATGGGTGCCGATAGGCATTTCAGATATAGTTGCCAATTGGCATTTTAAAAATAGGTGCCGATAGGCATTTCAGATATAGAAGCCGATAGGCATTTCAAATATAGGTGCCGATAGGCATTCCAGATATGGTTGCCGATAGGCATTTCAAATATAGGTGCTGATAGGCATTTCAGATGTAGTTTCCGATAGGCATTTCAAAAATAGGTGCCGATAGGCATTTCAGATATAAGTGCCGATAGGCATTTCAGATATAGTTGCCAATTGGCATTTTCAAAATAGGTGCCGATAGGCATTTCAGATATAGAAGCCGATAGGCATTTCAAATATAAGTGCAGATAGGCATTCCAGATATGGTTGCCGATAGGCATTTCAAATATAGGTGCTGATAGGCATTTAAGATGTAGTTTCCGATAGGCATTTCAAAAATTGATGCCGATAGGCATTTCAGATATAGGTGCCGATAGGCATTTCAGATATAGTTGCCGATTGGCATTTTAAAAACAGGTGCCGATAGACATTTCAGATATAGAAGCCGATAGGTATTTCAAATATAGGGGTCGATAGGCATTTCAGATATGGTTCCTGATAGGCATTTCAAATATAGGAGCAGATAGGCATTTCAGATGTAGTTTCCGAAAGACATTTCAAAAATAGGTGCCGATTGGCATTTCAGATATAGGTGCCGATAGGCATTTCAGATATAGTTGCCGATTGGCATTTTAAAAATAGTTGCCGATAGGCATTTCAGATATAGAAGCCGATAGGCATTTCAAATATAGGTGCCGATAGGCATTCCAGATATGGTTGCCGATAGGCACATCAAATATAGGTGCTGATAGGCATTTTAGATGTAGTTTCCGATGGGCATTTCAAAAATTGATGCCGATAGGCATTTCAGACATAGGTGCGATAGGCATTTCAGATATAGGTGTTGATAGGCATTTCAGATATTGTTGCCGATTGGCATTTTAAAAACTGGTGCCGATAGGCATTTCAGATATAGAAGCCGATAGGTATTTCAAATATAGGGGTCGATAGGCATTTCAGATATGGTTGCCGATAGGCATTTTAAATATAAGAGCAGATAGGCATTTCAGATGTAGTTTCCGAAAGACATTTCCAAAATAGGTTCCGATAGGCATTTCAGATATAGAAGCCGATAGGCATTTCAAATATAGGTGCCGATAGGCATTCCAGATATGGTTGCCGATAGGCATTTCAAATATAGGTGCTGATAGGCATTTCAGATGTATTTTCCGATAGGCATTTCAAAAATAGGTGCCGATAGGCATTTCAGATATAAGTGCCGATAGGCATTCCAGTTATGGTTGCCGATAGGCATTTCAAATATAGGTGCTGATAGGCATTTCAGATGTAGTTTCCGATAGGCATTTCAAAAATAGGTGCCGATAGGCAATTCAGATATATGTGTCGATAGGCATTTAAGATATAGTTGCCGATAGCCATTTTAAAAATAGGTGCCGATAGGCATTTCATATATAGAAGCCGATAGGCATTTCAAATATAGGTGCCGATAGGCATTCCAGATATGGTTGCCGATAGGCATTTCAAATATAGGTGCTGATAGGCATTTCAGATGTAGTTTCCGATAGGCATTTCAAAAATAGGTGCCGATAGGCATTTCAGATATAGGTGCCGATAGGCATTTCAGATATAGTTGCCGATAACCATTTTAAAAACAGGTGCCGATAGGCATTTCAGATATAGAAGTCGATAGACATTTCAAATATAGGTGCCGATAGGCATTCCAGATATGTTTGCCGATAGGCATTTTAAATACAGGTGCTGATAGGCATTTCAGATATAGTTGCCGATTAGCATTTTAAAAATAGGTGCCGATAGGCATTTCAGATATAGAAGCCGATAGGCATATCAAATATATGTGCCGATAGGCATTCCAGATATGGTTGCCGATAGGCATTTCAAATATAGGTGCTGATAGGCATTTCAGATGTAGTTTCCGATAGGCATTTCAAAAATAGGTGCCGATAGGCATTTCAGATATAAGTGCCAACAGGCATTCCAGTTATGGTTGCCGATAGGCATTTCAAATATAGGTCCCGATAGGCATTCCAGATATGGTTGCCGATAGGCATTTCAAATATAGGTGCTGATAGGCATTTCAGATGTAGTTTCCGATAGGCAGTTCAAAAAGAGGTGCCGATAGGCATGTCAGATATATGTGCCGATAGGCATTTAAGATATAGTTGCCGATAGCCATTTTAAAAATAGGTGCCTATAGGCATTTCTGATATAGAAGCCGATAGGCATTTCAAATATAGGTGCCGATAGGCATTCCAGATATGGTTGCCGATAGGCATTTCAGATATAGGTGCTGATTGGCATTTTAGATGTAGTTTCCGATAGGCATTTCAAAAATTGATGCCGATAGGCATTTCAGATATAGGTGCCGATAGGCATTTCAGATATAGGTGCCAATAGGCATTCAGATATAGTTGCCGATAGCCATTTTAAAAATAGGTGCCGATAGGCATTTCAGATATAGAAGCCGATAGGCATTTCAAATATAGGTGCCGATAGGCATTCCAGATATGGTTGCCGATAGGCACATCAAATATAGGTGCTGATAGGCATTTTAGATGTAGTTTCCGATAGGCATTTCAAAAATTGATGCCGATAGGCATTTCAGACATAGGTGCCGATAGGCATTTCAGATATAGGTGTTGATAGGCATTTCAGATATTGTTGCCGATTGGCATTTTAAAAACTGGTGCCGATAGGCATTTCAAATATAGGTGCTGATAGGCATTCCAGATATGGTTGCCGGTAGGCATTTCAAATATAGGTGCTGATAGGCATTTCAGATGTATTTTCCGATAGGCATTTCAAAAATAGGTGCTGATTGGCATTTCAGATGTAGTTTTCGATAGGCATTTCAAAAATAGGTGCCGATAGGCATTTACGATATAGTTGCCGATAGGCACTTCAGATATAGTTGCCGATTGGCATTTTAAAAATAGGTGCCACTAGGCATTTTAGATATAGAAGCCGATAGGCATTTCAAATATAGGTGCCGATAGGCATTCCAAATATGGTTGCCGATAGGCATTTCAAATATAGGTGCTGATAGGCATTTCAGATGTAGTTTCCGATAGGCATTTCAAAAATAGGTGCCGATAGGCATTTCAGATATAGGTGCCGATAGGCATTTCAGATATAGTTGCCGATAGCCATTTTAAAAATAGGTGCCGATAGGCATTTCAGATATAGAAGCCGATAGGCATTTCAAATATAGGTGCCGATAGGCATTCCAGATATGGTTGCCGATAGGCATTTTAAATATAGGTGCTGATAGGCAATTCAGATGTAGTTTCCCATAGGCATTTCAAAAATAGGTGCCGATAGGCATTTCAGATATAGGTGCCGATAGGCATTTTAGATATAGTTGCCGATAGCCATTTTAAAAATAGGTGCCGATAGGCATTTCAGATATAGAAGCCGATAGGCATTTCAAATATAGGTGCAGATAGGCATTCCAGATATGGTTGCCGATAGGCATTTCAAATATAGGTGCTGATAGGCATTTTAGATGTAGTTTCCGATAGGCATTTCAAAAATTGATGCCGATAGGCATTTCAGATATAGGTGCCGATAGGCATTTCAGATATAGTTGCCGATTGGCATTTTAAAAACAGGTGCCAATAGACATTTCATATATAGAAGCCGATAGGTATTTCAAATATAGGGGTCGATAGGCATTTCAGATATGGTTCCTGATAGGCATTACAAATATAGGAGCAGATAGGCATTTCAGATGTAGTTTCCGAAAGACATTTCAAAAATAGGTGCCGATTGGCATTTCAGATATAGGCGCCGATAGGCATTTCAGATATAGTTGCCGATTGGCATTTTAAAAATAGGTGCCGATAGGCATTTCAGATATAGAAGCCGATAGGCATTTCAAATATAGGTGCCGATAGGCATTCCAGATATGGTTGCCGGTAGGCATTTCAAATATAAGTGCTGATAGGCATTTCAGATGTAGTTTCCGATAGGCATTTCAAAAATAGGTGCCGATAGGCATTTCAGATATAAGTGCCGATAGGCATTTCAGATATAGTTGCCAATTGGCATTTTTAAAATAGGTGCCGATAGGCATTTCAGATATAGAAGCCGATAGGCATTTCAAATATAAGTGCAGATAGGCATTCCAGATATGGTTGCCGATAGGCATTTCAAATATAGGTGCTGACAGGCATTTAAGATGTAGTTTCCGATAGGCATTTCAAAAAAAGGTGCCGATAGGCATTTCAGATATAGGTGCCGATAGGCATTTCAGATATAGTTGCCGATTGGCATTTTAAAAACAGGTGCCGATAGACATTTCAGATATAGAAGCCGATAGGTATTTCAAATATAGGGGTCGATAGGCATTTCAGATATGGTTCCTGATAGGCATTTCAAATATAGGAGCAGATAGGCATTTCAGATGTAGTTTCCGAAAGACATTTCAAAAATAGGTGCCGATTGGCATTTCAGATATAGGTGCCGAAAGGCATTTCAGATATAGTTGCCGATTGGCATTTTAAAAATAGTTGCCGATAGGCATTTCAGATATAGAAGCCGATAGGCATTTCAATTATAGGTGCCGATAGGCATTCCAGATATGGTTGCCGATAGGCATTTCAAATATAGGTGCTGATAGGCATTTTAGATGTAGTTCCGATAGGCATTTCAAAAATTGATGCCGATAGGCATTTCAGACATAGGTGCCGATAGGCATTTCAGATATAGGTGTTGATAGGCATTTCAGATATTGTTGCCGATTGGCATTTTAAAAACTGGTGCCGATAGGCATTTCAGATATAGAAGCCGATAGGTATTTCAAATATAGGGGTCGATAGGCATTTCAGATATGGTTGCCGAGGCATTTCAGATGTAGTTTCCGAAAGACATTTCAAAAATAGGTGCCGATAGGCATTTCAGATATAGAAGCCGATAGGCATTTCAAATATAGGTGCCGATAGGCATTCCAGATATGGTTGCCGATAGGCATTTCAAATATAGGTGCTGATAGGCATTTCAGATGTATTTTCCGATAGGCATTTCAAAAATAGGTGCCGATAGGCATTTCAGATATAAGTGCCGATAGGCATTCCAGTTATGGTTGCCGATAGGCATTTCAAATATAGGTGCTGATAGGCATTTCAGATGTAGTTTCCGATAGGCATTTCAAAAATAGGTGCCGATAGGCATTTCAGATTTATGTGTCGATAGGCATTTAAGATATAGTTGCCGATAGCCATTTTAAAAATAGGTGCCGATAGGCATTTCAGATATAGAAGCCGATAGGCATTTCAAATATAGGTGCCGATAGGCATTCCAGATATGGTTGCGGATAGGCATTTCAAATATAGGTGCTGATAGGTATTTCAGATGTAGTTTCCGATAGGCATTTTAAAAATAGGTGCTGATAGGCATTCAGATATAGAAGCCGATAGGCATTTCAAATATAGGTGCCGATAGGCATTCCAGATATGGTTGCCGATAGGCATTTCAAATATAGGTGCTGATAGGCATTTCAGATGTAGTTTCCGATAGGCATTTCAAAAATAGGTGCCGATAGGCATTTCAGATATAGGTGCCGATAGGCATTTCAGATATAGTTGCCGATAACCATTTTAAAAACAGGTGCCGTTAGGCATTTCAGATATAGAAGCCGATAGACATTTCAAATATAGGTGCCGATAGGCATTCCAGATATGGTTGCCGATAGGCATTTTAAATATAGGTGCTGATAGGCATTTCAGATATAGTTGCCGATTAGCATTTTAAAAATAGGTGCCGATAGGCATTTCAGATATAGAAGCCGATAGGCATTTCAAATATAGGTGCCGATAGGCATTCCAGATATGGTTGCCGATAGGCATTTCAAATATAGGTGCTGATAGGCATTTCAGATGTAGTTTCCGATAGGCATTTCAAAAATAGGTGCCGATAGGCATTTCAGATATAAGTGCCAACAGGCATTCCAGTTATGGTTGCCGATAGGCATTTCAAATATAGGTGCCGATAGGCATTCCAGATATGGTTGCCGATAGGCATTTCAAATATAGGTGCTGATAGGCATTTCAGATGTAGTTTCCGATAGGCATTTCAAAAATAGGTGCCGATAGGCATTTCAGATATATGTGCCGATAGGCATTTAAGATATAGTTGCCGATAGCCATTTTAAAAATAGGTGCCTATAGGCATTTCTGATATAGAAGCCGATAGGCATTTCAAATATAGGTGCCGATAGGCATTCCAGATATGGTTGCCGATAGGCATTTCAAATATAGGTGCTGATAGGCATTTCAGATATAGAAGCCGATAGGCATTTCAAATATAGGTGCCGATAGGCATTCCAGATATGGTTGCCGATAGGCATTTCAAATATAGGTGCTGATAGGCATTTCAGATATAGTTGCCGATAGGCATTTTAGATATAGAAGCCGATAGGCATTTCAAATATAGGTGCCGATAGGCATTCCAGATATGGTTGCCGATAGGCATTTCAAATATAGGTGCTGATAGGCATTTCAGATGTAGTTTCCGATAGGCATTTCAGATGTAGTTTCCGATAGGCATTTCAAAAATAGGTGCCGATAGGCATTTCAGATATATGTTCCGATAGGCATTTAAGATATAGTTGCCTATAGCCATTTTAAAAATAGGTGCCGATAGGCATTTCAGATATAGAAGCCGATAGGCATTTCAAATATAGGTGCCGATGGGCATTCCAGATATGGTTGCCGATAGGCATTTCAAATATAGGTGCTGATAGGCATTTCAGATGTAGTTTCCGATAGGCATTTTAAAAATAGGTGCGGATAGGCATTCAGATATAAAAGCCGATAGGCATTTCAAATATAGGTGCCGATAGGCATTCCAGATATGGTTGCCGATAGGCATTTCAAATATAGGTGCTGATAGGCATTTCAGATGTAGTTTCCGATAGGTATTTCAAAAATAGGTGCCGATAGGCATTTCAGATATAGGTGCCGATAGGCATTTCAGATATAGTTGCCGATAGTTATTTTAAAAACAGGTGCCGAAAAGCATTTCAGATATAGAAGCCGATAGGCATTTCACATATAGGTGCCGATAGCCATTCCAGATATGGTTGCTGATAGGCATTTTAAATATAGGTGCTGATAGGCATTTCAGATGTAGTTTCCGATAGGCATTTCAAAAATAGGTACCGATAGGCATTTCAGATATAGGTGCCGATAGGCATTTCAGATATAGTTGCCAATTAGCATTTTAAAAATAGGTGTCGGTAGGCATTTCAGATATAGAAGCCGATTGGCATTTCAAATATAGGTGCCGATAGGGCATTCCAGATATGGTTGCCGATAGGCATTTTAAGTATAGGTGCTGATAGGCATTTCAGATGTAGTTTCCGATAGGCATTTCAAAAACTGGTGCCGATTGGCATTTTAGATATAGGTGCCGATAGGCATTTCAGATATAGTTGCCGATTTACATTTTAAAAATAGGTGCCGATAGGCATTTCAGATATAGAAGCCGATAGGTATTTCAAACATAGGTGTCGATAGGCATTTTAGATATGGTTGCCGATAGGCATTTCAAATATAGGTGCTGATAGGCATTTCAGATGTAGTTTCCGATAGGCATTAAAAAATTGGTGCCGATTGGCATTTCAGATATAGGTGCCGATAGGCATTTCAGATATAGTTGCCGATTGGCATTTTAAAAATAGGTGCCGATAGGCATTTCAGATATAGAAGCCGATAGGTATTTCAAATATAGGTGTCGATAGGCATTTCAGATATGGTTGCCGATAGGCATTTCAAATATAGGTGCTGATAGGCATTTCAGATGTAGTTTCCGATAGGCATTTCAAAAATAGGTGCCGATAGGCATTTCAGATATAAGTGCCGATAGGCATTTCAGATATAGTTGCCAATTGGCATTTTTAAAATAGGTGCCGATAGGCATTTCAGATATAGAAGCCGATAGGCATTTCAAATATAAGTGCAGATAGGCATTCCAGATATGGTTGCCGATAGGCATTTCAAATATAGGTGCTGACAGGCATTTAAGATGTAGTTTCCGATAGGCATTTCAAAAAAAGGTGCCGATAGGCATTTCAGATATAGGTGCCGATAGGCATTTCAGATATAGTTGCCGATTGGCATTTTAAAAACAGGTGCCGATAGACATTTCAGATATAGAAGCCGATAGGTATTTCAAATATAGGGGTCGATAGGCATTTCAGATATGGTTCCTGATAGGCATTTCAAATATAGGAGCAGATAGGCATTTCAGATGTAGTTTCCGAAAGACATTTCAAAAATAGGTGCCGATTGGCATTTCAGATATAGGTGCCGAAAGGCATTTCAGATATAGTTGCCGATTGGCATTTTAAAAATAGTTGCCGATAGGCATTTCAGATATAGAAGCCGATAGGCATTTCAATTATAGGTGCCGATAGGCATTCCAGATATGGTTGCCGATAGGCATTTCAAATATAGGTGCTGATAGGCATTTTAGATGTAGTTCCGATAGGCATTTCAAAAATTGATGCCGATAGGCATTTCAGACATAGGTGCCGATAGGCATTTCAGATATAGGTGTTGATAGGCATTTCAGATATTGTTGCCGATTGGCATTTTAAAAACTGGTGCCGATAGGCATTTCAGATATAGAAGCCGATAGGTATTTCAAATATAGGGGTCGATAGGCATTTCAGATATGGTTGCCGAGGCATTTCAGATGTAGTTTCCGAAAGACATTTCAAAAATAGGTGCCGATAGGCATTTCAGATATAGAAGCCGATAGGCATTTCAAATATAGGTGCCGATAGGCATTCCAGATATGGTTGCCGATAGGCATTTCAAATATAGGTGCTGATAGGCATTTCAGATGTATTTTCCGATAGGCATTTCAAAAATAGGTGCCGATAGGCATTTCAGATATAAGTGCCGATAGGCATTCCAGTTATGGTTGCCGATAGGCATTTCAAATATAGGTGCTGATAGGCATTTCAGATGTAGTTTCCGATAGGCATTTCAAAAATAGGTGCCGATAGGCATTTCAGATTTATGTGTCGATAGGCATTTAAGATATAGTTGCCGATAGCCATTTTAAAAATAGGTGCCGATAGGCATTTCAGATATAGAAGCCGATAGGCATTTCAAATATAGGTGCCGATAGGCATTCCAGATATGGTTGCGGATAGGCATTTCAAATATAGGTGCTGATAGGTATTTCAGATGTAGTTTCCGATAGGCATTTTAAAAATAGGTTCCGATAGGCATTCAGATATAGAAGCCGATAGGCATTTCAAATATAGGTGCCGATAGGCATTCCAGATATGGTTGCCGATAGGCATTTCAAATATAGGTGCTGATAGGCATTTCAGATGTAGTTTCCGATAGGCATTTCAAAAATAGGTGCCGATAGGCATTTCAGATATAGGTGCCGATAGGCATTTCAGATATAGTTGCCGATAACCATTTTAAAAACAGGTGCCGTTAGGCATTTCAGATATAGAAGCCGATAGACATTTCAAATATAGGTGCCGATAGGCATTCCAGATATGGTTGCCGATAGGCATTTTAAATATAGGTGCTGATAGGCATTTCAGATATAGTTGCCGATTAGCATTTTAAAAATAGGTGCCGATAGGCATTTCAGATATAGAAGCCGATAGGCATTTCAAATATAGGTGCCGATAGGCATTCCAGATATGGTTGCCGATAGGCATTTCAAATATAGGTGCTGATAGGCATTTCAGATGTAGTTTCCGATAGGCATTTCAAAAATAGGTGCCGATAGGCATTTCAGATATAAGTGCCAACAGGCATTCCAGTTATGGTTGCCGATAGGCATTTCAAATATAGGTGCCGATAGGCATTCCAGATATGGTTGCCGATAGGCATTTCAAATATAGGTGCTGATAGGCATTTCAGATGTAGTTTCCGATAGGCATTTCAAAAATAGGTGCCGATAGGCATTTCAGATATATGTGCCGATAGGCATTTAAGATATAGTTGCCGATAGCCATTTTAAAAATAGGTGCCTATAGGCATTTCTGATATAGAAGCCGATAGGCATTTCAAATATAGGTGCCGATAGGCATTCCAGATATGGTTGCCGATAGGCATTTCAAATATAGGTGCTGATAGGCATTTCAGATATAGAAGCCGATAGGCATTTCAAATATAGGTGCCGATAGGCATTCCAGATATGGTTGCCGATAGGCATTTCAAATATAGGTGCTGATAGGCATTTCAGATATAGTTGCCGATAGGCATTTTAGATATAGAAGCCGATAGGCATTTCAAATATAGGTGCCGATAGGCATTCCAGATATGGTTGCCGATAGGCATTTCAAATATAGGTGCTGATAGGCATTTCAGATGTAGTTTCCGATAGGCATTTCAGATGTAGTTTCCGATAGGCATTTCAAAAATAGGTGCCGATAGGCATTTCAGATATATGTTCCGATAGGCATTTAAGATATAGTTGCCTATAGCCATTTTAAAAATAGGTGCCGATAGGCATTTCAGATATAGAAGCCGATAGGCATTTCAAATATAGGTGCCGATGGGCATTCCAGATATGGTTGCCGATAGGCATTTCAAATATAGGTGCTGATAGGCATTTCAGATGTAGTTTCCGATAGGCATTTTAAAAATAGGTGCGGATAGGCATTCAGATATAAAAGCCGATAGGCATTTCAAATATAGGTGCCGATAGGCATTCCAGATATGGTTGCCGATAGGCATTTCAAATATAGGTGCTGATAGGCATTTCAGATGTAGTTTCCGATAGGTATTTCAAAAATAGGTGCCGATAGGCATTTCAGATATAGGTGCCGATAGGCATTTCAGATATAGTTGCCGATAGTTATTTTAAAAACAGGTGCCGAAAAGCATTTCAGATATAGAAGCCGATAGGCATTTCACATATAGGTGCCGATAGCCATTCCAGATATGGTTGCTGATAGGCATTTTAAATATAGGTGCTGATAGGCATTTCAGATGTAGTTTCCGATAGGCATTTCAAAAATAGGTACCGATAGGCATTTCAGATATAGGTGCCGATAGGCATTTCAGATATAGTTGCCAATTAGCATTTTAAAAATAGGTGTCGGTAGGCATTTCAGATATAGAAGCCGATTGGCATTTCAAATATAGGTGCCGATAGGGCATTCCAGATATGGTTGCCGATAGGCATTTTAAGTATAGGTGCTGATAGGCATTTCAGATGTAGTTTCCGATAGGCATTTCAAAAACTGGTGCCGATTGGCATTTTAGATATAGGTGCCGATAGGCATTTCAGATATAGTTGCCGATTTACATTTTAAAAATAGGTGCCGATAGGCATTTCAGATATAGAAGCCGATAGGTATTTCAAACATAGGTGTCGATAGGCATTTTAGATATGGTTGCCGATAGGCATTTCAAATATAGGTGCTGATAGGCATTTCAGATGTAGTTTCCGATAGGCATTAAAAAATTGGTGCCGATTGGCATTTCAGATATAGGTGCCGATAGGCATTTCAGATATAGTTGCCGATTGGCATTTTAAAAATAGGTGCCGATAGGCATTTCAGATATAGAAGCCGATAGGTATTTCAAATATAGGTGTCGATAGGCATTTCAGATATGGTTGCCGATAGGCATTTCAAATATAGGTGCTGATAGGCATTTCAGATGTAGTTTCCGATAGGCATTTCAAAAATAGGTGCCGATAGGCATTTCAGATATAGGTGCCGATAGGCATTTCAGATATAGTTGCCGATTGGCATTTTAAAAATAGGTGCCGATAGGCATTTTAGATGTAGTTTCCGATAGGCATTTCAAAAATAGGTGCCGATAGGCATATCAGATATAGTTGCCGATAGGCATTTAAAATATAGGTGCCGATAGGCATTTCAAATATAGGTGTCGATAGGCATTTGTGATATAAATGCCGAAAGGCATTTCAGATATAGGTGCCGATAGGCATTTCTGATGTGGTTGCCGATAGGCATTTCAAATATAGGTGCTGATAGGCATTTCAGATGTAGTTTTCGATAGGCATTTCAAAAATAGGTGCCGATAGGCATTTTAGATATAGTTGCCGATAGGCACTTCAGATATAGTTGCCGATTGGCATTTTAAAAATAGGTGCCGCTAGGCATTTTAGATATAGAAGCCGATAGGTATTTCAAATATAGGTGCCGATAGGCATTCCAAATATGGTTGCCGATAGGCATTTCAAATATAGGTGCTGATAGCATTTCAGATGTAGTTTCCGATAGGCATTTCAAAAATAGGTGCCGATAGGCATTTCAGATATAGGTGCCGATAGGCATTTCAGATATAGTTGCCGATAGCCATTTTAAAAATAGGTGCCGATAGGCATTTCAGATATAGAAGCCGATAGGCATTTCAAATATAGGTGCCGATAGGCATTCCAGATATGGTTGCCGATAGGCATTTTAAATATAGGTGCTGATAGGCAATTCAGATGTAGTTTCCCATAGGCATTTCAAAAATAGGTGCCGATAGGCATTTCAGATATAGGTGCCGATAGGCATTTTAGATATAGTTGCCGATAGCCATTTTAAAAATAGGTGCCGATAGGCATTTCAGATATAGAAGCCGATAGGCATTTCAAATATAGGTCCCGATAGGCATTCCAGATATGGTTGCCGATAGGCATTTTAAATATAGGTGCTGATAGGCATTTCAGATGTAGTTTCCGATAGGCATTTCAGATATAGGTGCCGATAGGCATTTCAGATATAGTTGCCGATAGCCATTTTAAAAATAGGTGCCGATAGGCATTTCAGATCTAGAAGCCGATAGGCATTTCTAATATAGGTGCCGATAGGCATTCCAGATATGGTTGCCTATAGGCATTTTAAATATAGGTGCTGATAGGCATTTCAGATGTAGTTTCCGATAGGCATTTCAAAAATAGGTGCCGATAGGCATTTCAGATATAGGTGCCGATAGGCATTCCAGATATGGTTGCCGATAGGCATTTCAAATATAGGTGCTGATATTCAGTCCAGATGTAGTTTCCGATAGGCATTTCAAAAATAGGTGCCGATAGGCATTTCAGATATAGGTGCCGATAGGCATTTCAGATATAGTTGCCGATAGCCATTTTAAAAATAGGTGCCGATAGGCATTTCAGATATAGAAGCCGATAGGCATTTCAAATATAGGTGCCGATAGGCATTCCAGATATGGTTGCCGATAGGCATTTCAAATATAGGTGCTGATAGGCATTTCAGATGTAGTTTCCGATAGGCATTTTAAAAATAGGTGCCGATAGGCATTTCAGATATAGAAGCCGATAGGCATTTCAAATATAGGTACCGATAGGCATTCCAGATATGGTTGCCGATAGGCATTTCAAATATAGGTGCTGATTGGCATTTCAGATGTAGTTTCCGATAGGCATTTAAAAAATAGGTACCGATAGGCATTTTAGATATAGGTGCCGATAGGCATTTCAGATATAGTTGCCGATAGCCATTTTAAAAATAGGTGCCGATAGGCATTTCTGATATAGAAGCCGATAGGCATTTCAAATATAGGTGCCGATAGGCATTCCAGATATGGTTGCCGATTTGCATTTCAAATATAGGTGCTGATAGGCATTTCAGATGTAGTTTCCGATAGGCATTTTAAAAATAGGTGCCGATAGGCATTTCAGATATAGAAGCCGATAGGCATTTCAAATATAGGTGCCGATAGGCATTCCAGATATGGTTGCCGATAGGCATTTCAAATATAGGTGCTGATTGGCATTTCAGATGTAGTTTCCGATAGGCATTTAAAAAATAGGTGCCGATAGGCATTTTAGATATAGGTGTCGATAGGCATTTCAAATATAGGTGCCGATAGGCATTCCAGATATGGTTGCCGATAGGCATTTCAAATATAAGTGCTGATCGGCATTTCAGATGTAGTGTCCGATAGGCATTTCAAAAATGGGATCTGATAGGTATTTCAGATATAGGTGCCGATAGGCATTTCAGATATAGTTGCAGATTGGCATTTTAAAAATAGGTGCCGATAGGCATTTCAGATATAGAAGCCGATAGGCATTTCAAATAAAGGTGCTGATAGGCATTTCAGATGTAGTTTCCGATAGGCATTTCAAAAATAGGTGCCGATTGGCATTTCAGATATAGGTGCCGATAGGCATTTCAGATATAGTTGCCGATTGGCATTTTAAAAATAGGTGCCTATACGCATTTCAGATATAGAAGCCGATAGGCATTTCAAATATAGGTGCAAATAGGCATTCCAGATATGGTTGCCGATAGGCATTTCAAATATAGGTGCTGATAGGCATTTCAGATGTAGTTTCCGATAGGCATTTCAAAAATAGGTGCCGATTGGCATTTCAGATATAGGTGCCGATAGGCATTTCAGATATAGTTGCCAATTGGCATTTTAAAAATAGGTGCCGATAGGCATTTTTAGATATAGAAGCCGATAGGCATTTCAAATATAGGTGCCGATAGGCATTCCAGATATGGTTGCCGATAGTCATTTCAAATATAAGTGCTGATAGGCATTTCAGATGTAGTTTCCGATAAGCATTTCAAAAATAGGTGCCGATAGGCATTTCAGATATAGGTGCCGATAGGCTTTTCGGGTATAGTTGCCGATTGGCGTTTTAAAAACAGGTGCCAATAGGCATTTCAGATATCGAAGCCGATAGGTATTTCAAATATAGGGGTCGATAGGCATTTCAGATATGGTTGCCGATAGGCATTTCAAATATAGGAGCAGATAGGCATTTCAGATGTAGTTTCCGAAAGACATTTCAAAAATAGGTGCCGATAGGCATTTCAGATATAGGTGCCGATAGGCATTTCAGATATAGTTGCCGATTGGCATTTTAAAAATAGGTGCCGATAGGAATTTCAGATATAGAAGCCGATAGGCATTTCAAATATAGGTGCCGATAGGCATTCCAGATATGGTTGCCGATAGGCATTTCGAATATAAGTGCTGATAGGCATTTCAGATGTAGTTTCCGATAGGCATTTCAAAAATAGGTACCGATAGGCATTTCAGATATAGGTGCCGATAGGCATTTCAGATATAGTTGCCAATTGGCATTTTAAAAATAGGTGTCGATAGGCATTTCAGATATAGAAGCCCATAGGCATTTTAAATATAGGTGCCGATAGGCATTCCAGATATGGTTGCCGATAGGCATTTCAAATATAGGTGCTGATAGGCATTTCAGATGTAGTTTCCAATAGGCATTTTAAAAATAGGTGCCGATAGGCATTTCAGATATAGTTGCCAATTGGCATTTTAAAAATAGGTGCCGATAGGCATTTCAGATATAGAAGCCGACAGGCATTTCAAATATAGGTGCCGATAGGCATTCCAGATATGGTTGCCGATAGGCATGTCAAATATAGGTGCTGATAGGCATTTTAGATGTTGTTTCCGATAGGCATTTCAAAAATTGATGCCGATAGGCATTTCAGATACAGGTGCCGATAGGCATTTCAGATATAGTTGCCGATTGGCATTTTAAAAACAAGTGCCGATTGGCATTTCAGATATAGAAGCCGATAGATATTTCAAATATAGGTGTCGATAGGCATTTTAGATATGGTTGCCGATAGGCATTTCAAATATAGGAGCAGATAGGCATTTCAGATGTAGTTTCCGAAAGACAATTCAAAAATAGGTGCCGATAGGCATTTCAGATATAGGTGCCGATAGGCATTTCAGATATAGTTGCCGATTGGCATTTTAAAAATAGGTGCCAATAGGCATTTCAGATATAGAAGCCGATAGGCATGTCAAATATAGGTGCCGATAGGCATTCTAGATATGGTTGCCGATAGGCATTTTAAATATAAGTGCTGATAGGCATTTCAGATGTAGTTTCCGATAGGCATTTCAAAAATAGGTACCGATAGGCATTTCAGATATAGGTGCCGATAGGCATTTCAGATATAGTTGCCAATTGGCATTTTATAAATAGGTGTCGGTAGGCATTTCAGATATAGAAGCCGATAGGCATTTCAAATATAGGTGCCGATAGGCATTCCAGATATGGTTGCCGATAGGCATTTCAAATATAGGTGCTGATAGGCATTTTAGATGTAGTTCCGATAGGCATTTCAAAAATTGATGCCGATAGGCATTTCAGACATAGGTGCCGATAGGCATTTCAGATATAGGTGTTGATAGGCATTTCAGATATTGTTGCCGATTGGCATTTTAAAAACTGGTGCCGATAGGCATTTCAGATATAGAAGAAGATAGGTATTTCAAATATAGGGGTCGATAGGCATTTCAGATATGGTTGCCGAGGCATTTCAGATGTAGTTTCCGAAAGACATTTCAAAAATAGGTGCCGATAGGCATTTCAGATATAGAAGCCGATAGGCATTTCAAATATAGGTGCCGATAGGCATTCCAGATATGGTTGCCGATAGGCATTTCAAACATAGGTGCTGATAGGCATTTCAGATGTATTTTCCGATAGGCATTTCAAAAATAGGTGCCGATAGGCATTTCAGATATAAGTGCCGATAGGCATTCCAGTTATGGTTGCCGATAGGCATTTCAAATATAGGTGCTGATAGGCATTTCAGATGTAGTTTCCGATAGGCATTTCAAAAATAGGTGCCGATAGGCATTTCAGATTTATGTGTCGATAGGCATTTAAGATATAGTTGCCGATAGCCATTTTAAAAATAGGTGCCGATAGGCATTTCAGATATAGAAGCCGATAGGCATTTCAAATATAGGTGCCGATAGGCATTCCAGATATGGTTGCCGATAGGCATTTCAAATATAGGTGCTGATAGGCATTTCGGATGTAGTTTCCGATAGGCATTTTAAAAATAGGTGCCGAAAGGCATTCAGATATAGAAGCCGATAGGCATTTCAAATATAGGTGCCGATAGGCATTTTAGATGTGGTTGCCGATAGGCATTTCAAATATAGGTGCTGATAGGCATTTCAGATGTAGTTTCCGATAGGCATTTCAAAAATAGGTGCCGATAGGCATTTCAGATATAGGTGCCGATAGGCATTTCAGATATAGTTGCCGATAACCATTTTAAAAACAGGTGCCGAAAAGCATTTCAGATATAGAAGCCGATAGGCATTTCACATATAGGTGCCGATAGGCATTCCAGATATGGTTGCTGATAGGCATTTTAAATATAGGTGCTGATAGGCTTTTCAGATGTAGTTTCCGATAGGCATTTCAAAAATAGGTACCGATAGGCATTTCAGATATAGGTGCCGATAGGCATTTCAGATATAGTTGCCAATTAGCATTTTAAAAATAGGTGTCGGTAGGCATTTCAGATATAGAAGCCGATTGGCATTTCAAATATCGGTGCCGATAGGGCATTCCAGATATGGTTGCCGATAGGCATTTTAAGTATAGGTGCTGATAGGCATTTCAGATGTAGTTTCCGATAGGCATTTCAAAAACTGGTGCCGATTGGCATTTTAGATATAGGTGCCGATAGGCATTTCAGATATAGTTGCCGATTTACATTTTAAAAATAGGTGCCGATAGGCATTTCAGATATAGAAGCCGATAGGTATTTCAAATATAGGTGTCGATAGGCATTTTAGATATGGTTGCCGATAGGCATTTCAAATATAGGTGCTGATAGGCATTTCAGATGTAGTTTCCGATAGGCATTAAAAAATTGGTGCCGATTGGCATTTCAGATATAGGTGCCGATAGGCATTTCAGATATAGTTGCCGATTGGCATTTTAAAAATAGGTGCCGATAGGCATTTCAGATATAGAAGCCGATAGGTATTTCAAATATAGGTGTCGATAGGCATTTCAGATATGGTTGCCGATAGGCATTTCAAATATAGGTGCTGATAGGCATTTCAGATGTAGTTTCCGATAGGCATTTCAAAAATAGGTGCCGATAGGCATTTCAGATATAGGTGCCGATAGGCATTTCAGATATAGTTGCCGATTGGCATTTTAAAAATAGGTGCCGATAGGCATTTTAGATGTAGTTTCCGATAGGCATTTCAAAAATAGGTGCCGATAGGCATATCAGATATAGTTGCCGATAGGCATTGAAAATATAGGTGCCGATAGACATTTCAAATATAGGTGTCGATAGGCATTTGTGATATAAATGCCGAAAGGCATTTCAGATATAGGTGCCGATAGGCAATTCTGATGTGGTTGCCGATAGGCATTTCAAATATAGGTGCTGATAGGCATTTCAGATGTAGTTTTCGATAGGCATTTCAAAAATAGGTGCTGATAGGCATTTTAGATATAGTTGCCGATAGGCACTTCAGATATAGTTGCCGATTGGCATTTTAAAAATAGGTGCCGCTAGGCATTTTAGATATAGAAGCCGATAGGCATTTCAAATATAGGTGCCGATAGGCATTCCAAATATGGTTGCCGATAGGCATTTCAAATATAGGTGCTGATAGGCATTTCAGATGTAGTTTCCGATAGGCATTTCAAAAATAGGTGCCGATAGGCATATCAGATATAGGTGCCGATAGGCATTTTAGATATAGTTGCCGATAGCCATTTTAAAAATAGGTGCCGATAGGCATTTCAGATATAGAAGCCGATAGGCATTTAAAATATAGGTCCCGATAGGCATTCCAGATATGGTTGCCGATAGGCATTTTAAATATAGGTGCTGATAGGCATTTCAGATGTAGTTTCCGATAGGCATTTCAAAAATAGGTGCCGATAGGCATTTCAGATATAGGTGCCGATAGGCATTTCAGATATAGTTGCCGATAGCCATTTTAAAAATAGGTGCCGATAGGCATTTCAGATCTAGAAGCCGATAGGCATTTCTAATATAGGTGCCGATAGGCATTCCAGATATGGTTGCCTATAGGCATTTTAAATATAGGTGCTGATAGGCATTTCAGATGTAGTTTCCGATAGGCATTTCAAAAATAGGTGCCGATAGGCATTTCAGATATAGGTGCCGATAGGCATTCCAGATATGGTTGCCGATAGGCATTTCAAATATAGGTGCTGATAGGCAGTTCAGATGTAGTTTCCGATAGGCATTTCAAAAATAGGTGCCGATAGGCATTTCAGATATAGGTGCCAATAGGCATTTCAGATATAGTTGCCGATAGCCATTTTAAAAATAGGTGCCGATAGGCATTTCAGATATAGAAGCCGATAGGCATTTCAAATATAGGTCCCGATAGGCATTCCAGATATGGTTGCCGATAGGCATTTTAAATATAGGTGCTGATAGGCATTTCAGATGTAGTTTTCGATAGGCATTTCAAAAATAGGTGCCGATATGCATTTCAGATATAGGTGCCGATAGGCATTTCAGATATAGTTGCCGATAGCCATTTTAAAAATAGGTGCCGATAGGCATTTCAGATCTAGAAGCCGATAGGCATTTCTAATATAGGTGCCGATAGGCATTTCAGATATGGTTGCCTATAGGCATTTTAAATATAGGTGCTGATAGGCATTTCAGATGTAGTTTCCGATAGGCATTTCAAAAATAGGTGCCGATAGGCATTTCAGATATAGGTGCCGATAGGCTTTCCAGATATGGTTGCCGATAGGCATTTCAAATATAGGTGCTGATAGGCAGTTCAGATGTAGTTTCCGATAGGCATTTCAAAAATAGGTGCCGATAGGCATTTCAGATATAGGTGCCGATAGGCATTTCAGATATAGTTGCCGATAGCCATTTTAAAAATAGGTGCCGATAGGCATCTCAGATATAGAAGCCGATAGGCATTTCAAATATAGGTGCCGATAGGCATTCCAGATATGGTTGCCGATAGGCATTTCAAATATAGGTGCTGATAGGCATTTCAGATGTAGTTTCCGATAGGCATTTTAAAAATAGGTGCCGATAGGCATTTCAGATATAGAAGCCGATAGGCATTTCAAATATAGGTACCGATAGGCATTCCAGATATGGTTGCCGATAGGCATTTCAAATATAGGTGCTGATTGGCATTTCAGATGTAGTTTCCGATAGGCATTTAAAAAATAGGTACCGATAGGCATTTTAGATATAGGTGCCGATAGGCATTTCAGGTATAGTTGCCGATAGCCATTTTAAAAATAGGTGCCGATAGGCATTTCTGATATAGAAGCCGATAGGCATTTCAAATATAGGTGCCGATAGGCATTCCAGATATGGTTGCCGATTTGCATTTCAAATATAGGTGCTGATAGGCATTTCAGATGTAGTTTCCGATAGGCATTTTAAAAATAGGTGCCGATAGGCATTTCAGATATAGAAGCCGATAGGCATTTCAAATATAGGTGCCGATAGGCATTCCAGATATGGTTGCCGATAGGCATTTCAAATATAGGTGCTGATTGGCATTTCAGATGTAGTTTCCGATAGGCATTTAAAAAATAGGTGCCGATAGGCATTTTAGATATAGGTGTCGATAGGCATTTCAAATATAGGTGCCGATAGGCATTCCAGATATGGTTGCCGATAGGCATTTCAAATATAAGTGCTGATCGGCATTTCAGATGTAGTGTCCGATAGGCATTTCAAAAATGGGATCTGATAGGTATTTCAGATATAGGTGCCGATAGGCATTTCAGATATAGTTGCAGATTGGCATTTTAAAAATAGGTGCCAATAGGCATTTCAGATATAGAAGCCGATAGGCATTTCAAATATAGGTGCCGATAAGTATTCCAGATATGGTTACCGATAGGCATTTCAAATATAGGTGCTGATAGGCATTTTAGATGTAGTTTCCGAAAGGCATTTCAAACATTGGTGCCGATAGGCATTTTAGATATAGGTGCCGATAGGCATTTCAGATATAGTTGCCGGTTGGCATTTTAAAAATAGGTGTTGATAGGCATTTCAGATATAGAAGCCGATAGGTATTTCAAATATAGGTGTCGATAGGCATTTCAGATATGGTTGCCGATAGGCATTTCAAATATAGGTGCTGATAGGCATTTCAGATGTAGTTTCCGATAGGCATTTCAAAAATAGGTGCCGATAGGCATTTCAGATATAGGTGCCGATAGGCATTTCAGATATAGTTGCCGATTGGCATTTTAAAAATAGGTGTCGATAGGCATTTCAGATATAGAAGCCGATAGGCATTTCAAATATAGGTACCAATAGGCATTCCAGATATGGTTGCCGATAGGCATTTCAGATATAGTTGCCGGTTAGCATTTTAAAAATAGGTGTTGATAGGCATTTCAGATATAGAAGCCGATAGGTATTTCAAATATAGGTGTCGATAGGCATTTCAGATATGGTTGCCGATAGGCATTTCAAATATAGGTGCTGATAGGCATTTCAGATGTAGTTTCCGATAGGCATTTCAAAAATTGGTGCCGATAGGCATTTCAGATATAGGTACTGATAGGCATTTCAGATATAGTTACCGATTGGCATTTTAAAAATAGGTGCCGATAGGCATTTCAGATATAGAAGCCGATAGGTATTTCAAATATAGGTGTCGATAGGCATTTCAGATATGGTTGACGATAGGCATTTCAAATATAGGTGCTGATAGGCATTTCAGATGTAGTTTCCGATAGGCATTTCAAAAATAGGTGCCGATAGGCATTTCAGATATAGGTGCCGATAGGCATTTCAGATATAGTTGCCGATTGGCATTTTAAAAATAGGTGCCTATACGCATTTCAGATATAGAAGCCGATAGGCATTTCAAATATAGGTGCAAATAGGCATTCCAGATATGGTTGCCGATAGGCATTTCAAATATAGGTGCTGATAGGCATTTCAGATGTAGTTTCCGATAGGCATTTCAAAAATAGGTGCCGATAGGCATTTCAGATATAGGTGCCGATAGGCATTTCAGATATAGTTGCCAATTGGCATTTTAAAAATAGGTGCCGATAGGCATTTTTAGATATAGAAGCCGATAGGCATTTCAAATATAGGTGCCGATAGGCATTCCAGATATGGTTGCCGATAGGCATTTCAAATATAAGTGCTGATAGGCATTTCAGATGTAGTTTCCGATAAGCATTTCAAAAATAGGTGCCGATAGGCATTTCAGATATAGGTGCCGATAGGCTTTTCGGATATAGTTGCCGATTGGCGTTTTAAAAACAGGTGCCAATAGGCATTTCAGATATAGAAGCCGATAGGTATTTCAAATATAGGGGTCGATAGGCATTTCAGATATGGTTGCCGATAGGCATTTCAAATATAGGAGCAGATAGGCATTTCAGATGTAGTTTCCGAAAGACATTTCAAAAATAGGTGCCGATAGGCATTTCAGATATAGGTGCCGATAGGCATTTCAGATATAGTTGCCGATTGGCATTTTAAAAATAGGTGCCGATAGGAATTTCAGATATAGAAGCCGATAGGCATTTCAAATATAGGTGCCGATAGGCATTCCAGATATGGTTGCCGATAGGCATTTCGAATATAAGTGCTGATAGGCAATTTAGATGTAGTTTCCGATAGGCATTTCAAAAATAGGTACCGATAGGCATTTCAGATATAGGTGCCGATTGGCATTTCAGATATAGTTGCCAATTGGCATTTTAAAAATAGGTGTCGATAGGCATTTCAGATATAGAGGCCCATAGGCATTTCAAATATAGGTGCCGATAGGCATTCCAGATATGGTTGCCGATAGGCATTTCAAATATAGGTGCTGATAGGCATTTCAGATGTAGTTTCCAATAGGCATTTTAAAAATAGGTGCCGATAGGCATTTCAGATATAGGTGCCGATAGGCTTTTCAGATATAGTTGCCAATTGGCATTTTAAAAATAGGTGCCGATAGGCATTTCAGATATAGAAGCCGACAGGCATTTCAAATATAGGTGCCGATAGGCATTCCAGATATGGTTGCCGATAGGCATGTCAAATATAGGTGCTGATAGGCATTTTAGATGTTGTTTCCGATAGGCATTTCAAAAATTGATGCCGATAGGCATTTCAGATACAGGTGCCGATAGGCATTTCAGATATAGTTGCTGATTGGCATTTTAAAAACAAGTGCCGATTGGCATTTCAGATATAGAAGCCGATAGGCATTTCAAATATAGGTACCGATAGGCATTCCGGATATGGTTGCTGATAGGCATTTCAAATATAGGTGCTGATAGGCATTTCAGATGTAGTTTCCGATAGGCATTTCAGAAATAGGTGCCGATAGGCATTTCAGATATAGGTGCCGATAGGCATTCAGATATAGTTGCCGATAGGCATTCAGATATAGTTGCCGATAGCCATTTTAAAAATAGGTGCCGATAGGCATTTCAGATATAGAAGCCGATAGGCATTTCAAATATAGGTGCCGATAGGCATTCCAGATATGGTTGCCGATAGGCATTTCAAATATAAATGCTGATAGGCATTTCAGATGTAGTTTCCGATAGGCATTTCAAAAATAGGTGCCGATAAACATTTCAGATATAAGTGCCGATAGGCATTCCAGTTATGGTTGCCGATAGGCATTTCAAATATAGGTGCTGCTAGGCATTTCAGATGTAATTTCCGGTAGGCATTTCAAAAATAGGTGCCGATAGGCATTTCAGATATAGGCGCCGATAGGCATTTTAGATATAGTTGCCGATAGCCATTTTAAAATTAGGTGCCGATAGGCATTTCAGATATAGAAGCCGATAGGCATTTCAAATATAGGTGCCGATAGGCATTCCAGATATGGTTGCCGATAGGCATTTCAAATATAGGTGCTGATAGGCATTTCAGATGTAGTTTCCGATAGGCAAATTAAAAATAGGTGCCGATAGGCATTTCAGATATAGAAGCCGATAGGCATTTCAAATATAGGTGCCGATAGGCATTCCAGATATGGTTGCCGATAGGCATTTCAAATATAGGTGCTGATAGGCATTTCAGATGTAGTTTCCGATAGGCATTTCAAAAATAGGTGCCGATAGGCATTTCAGATATAGGTGCCGATAGGCATTTCAGATATAGTTGCCGATAGCCATTTTAAAAACAGGTGCCGGTAGGCATTTCAGATATAGAAGCCGATAGGCATATTAAATATAGGTGCCGATAGGCATTCCAGATATGGTTGCCGATAGGCATTTTAAATAAAGGTGCTGATAGGCATTTCAGATGTAGTTTCCGATAGGCATTTCAAAAATAGGTACCGATAGGCATTTCAGATATAGGTGCCGATAGGCATTTCAGATATAGTTGCCAATTGGCATTTTAAAAATAGGTGTCGGTAGGCATTTCAGATATAGAAGCCGATTGGCATTTCAAATATAGGTGCCGATAGGCATTCCAGATATGGTTGCCGATAGGCATTTTAAATATAGGTGCTGACAGGCATTTCAGATGTATTTTCCGATAGGCATTTCAAAAACTGGTGCCGATTGGCATTTTAGATATAGGTGCCGATAGGCATTTCAGATATAGTTGCCGATTGGCATTTTAAAAATAGGTGCCGATAGGCATTTCAGATATAAAAGCCGATAGGTATTTCAAATATAGGTGTCGATAGGCATTTCAGATATGGTTGCCGATAGGCATTTCAAATATAGGT
Organism: Venustoraphidia nigricollis; assembly: GCA_034508555.1. NCBI lineage: Eukaryota > Metazoa > Arthropoda > Insecta > Raphidioptera > Raphidiidae > Venustoraphidia > Venustoraphidia nigricollis. The sequence goes on along the minus strand of JAVRKA010000386.1, from coordinate 55,872 downwards.
GCTGATAGGCATTTCAGATGTAGTTTCTGATAGGCATTAAAAAATTGGTGCCGATTAACATTTCAGATATAGTTGCCGATTGGCATTTTAAAAATAGGTGCCGATAGGCAATTCAGATATTATAGAAGCCGATAGGTATTTCAAATATAGGTGTCGATAGGCATTTCAGATATGGTTTCCGATAGGCATTTTAAATATAGGTGTAGATAGGCATTTCAGATGTAGTTTCCGATAGGCATTTCAAAAATAGGTGCCGATAGGCATTTCAGATATAGTTGCCGATAGACATTTCAGATATAGTTGCCGATTGGCATTTTAAAATAGGTGCCGATAGGCATTTTAGATGTAGTTTCCGATAGGCATTTCAAAAATAGGTGCCGATAGGCATTTCAGATATAGGTGCCGATAGGCATATCAGATATAGTTGCCGATAGGCATTTAAAATATAGGTGCCGATAGGCATTTTAAATATAGGTGTCGATAGGCATTTCAGATATAAATGCCAAAAGGCATTTCAGATATAGGTGCCGATAGGCATTTCTGATGTGGTTGCCGATAGGCATTTCAAATATAGGTGCTGATAGGCATTTCAGATGTAGTTTTCGATAGGCATTTCAAAAATAGGTGCCGATAGGCATTCCAAATATGGTTGCCGATAGGCATTTCAAATATAGGTGCTGATAGGCATTTCAGTTGTAGTTTCCGATAGGCATTTCATAAATAGGTGCCGATAGGCATTTCAGATATAGGTGCCGATAGGCATTTCAGATATAGTTGCCGATTGGCATTTTAAAAATAGGTGCCGATAGGCATTTCAGATATAGAAGCCGATTGGCATTTCAAATATAGGTGCCGATAGGCATTCCAGATATGGTTGCCGATAGGCATTTTAAATATAGGTGCTGACAGGCATTTCAGATGTAGTTTCCGATAGGCATTTCAAAAACTGGTGCCGATTGGCATTTTAGATATAGGTGCCGATAGGCATTTCAGATATAGTTGCCGATTGGCATTTTAAAAATAGGTGCCGATAGGCATTTCAGATATAGAAGCCGATAGGTATTCAAATATAGGTGTCGATAGGCATTTCAGATATGGTTGCCGATAGGCATTTCAAATATAGGTGCTGATAGACATTTCAGATGTAGTTTCCGATAGGCATTAAAAATTGGTGCCGATTGGCATTTCAGATATAGTTGCCGATTGGCATTTTAAAAATAGGTGCCGATAGGCATTTCAGATATAGAAGCCGATAGGTATTTCAAATATAGGTGTCGATAGGCATTTCAGATATGGTTGCCGATAGGCATTTTAAATATAGGTGCTGATAGGCATTTCAGATGTAGTTTCCGATAGGCATTTCAAAAATAGGTGCCGATAGGCATTTCAGATATAGTTGCCGATAGCCATTTCAGATATAGTTGCCGATTGGCATTTTAAAAATAGGTGCCGATAGGCATTTTAGATGTAGTTTCCGATAGGCATTTCAAAAATAGGTGCTGCTAGGCATTTCAGATATAGGTGCCGATAGGCATATCAGATATAGTTGCCGATAGGCATTTAAAATATAGGTGCCGATAGGCATTTCAAATATAGGTGTCGATAGGCATTTCAGATATAAATGCCGAAAGGCATTTCAGATATAGGTGCCGATACGCATTTCTGATGTGGTTGCCGATAGGCATTTCAAATATAGGTGCTGATAGGCATTTCAGATGTAGTTTTTGATAGGCATTTCACAAATAGGTGCCGATAGGCACTTTAGATATAGGTGCCGATAGGCACTTCAGATATAGTTGCCGATTGGCATTTTAAAAATAGGTGCCGCTAGGCATTTTATATATAGAAGCCGATAGGCATTTCAAATATAGGTGCCGATAGGCATTCCAAATATGGTTGCCGATAGGCATTTCAAATATAGGTGCTGATAGGTTTTTCAGATGTAGTTTCCGATAGGCATTTCAAAAATAGGTGCCGATAGGCATTTCAGATATAGGTGCCGATAGGCATTTCAGATATAGTTGCCGATAGCCATTTTAAAAATAGGTGCCGATAGGCATTTCAGATATAGAAGCCGATAGGCATTTCAAATATAGGTGCCGATAGGCATTCCAGATATGGTTGCCGATAGGCATTTCAAATATAGGTGTTGATAGGCATTTCAGATGTAGTTTCCGATAGGCATTTTAAAAATAGGTGCCGGTAGGCATTTCAGATATAGAAGCCGATAGGCATTTCAAATATAGGTCCCGATAGGCATTCCAGATATGGTTGCCGATAGGCATTTTAAATTTTGGTGCTGATAGGCATTTCAGATATAGTTTTCGATAGGCATTTCAAAAATAGGTGCCGATAGGCATTTTAGATATAGGTGCCGATAGGCATTTCAGATATATTTGCCGATAGCCATCTTATAAAATAGGTGCCGATAGGCATTTCAGATATAGAAGCCGATAGGCATTTCAAATATAGGTGCCGATAGGCTTTCCAGATATGGTTGCCGATAGGCATTTAAAATATAGGTGTTGATAGGCATTTCAAATAAAGGTGCCGATAGGCGTTTTAGATATAAATGCCGAAAGGCATTTCAGATATAGGTGCCGATAGGCATTTCTGATGTGGTTGCCGAAAGGCATTTCAAATATATTTGCTGACAGGCATTTCAGATGTAGTTTTCGATAGGCATTTCAAAAATAGGTGCCGATAGGCATTTTAGATATAGGTGCCGATAGGCATTTCAGATATAGTTGCCGATTGGCATTTTAAAAATAGGTGCCGCTAGGCATTTTAGATATAGAAGCCGATAGGCATTTCAAATATAGGTGCCGATAGGCATTCCAAATATGGTTGCCGATAGGCATTTCAAATATAGGTGCTGATAGGCATTTCAGTTGTAGTTTCCGATAGGCATTTCAAAAATAGGTGCCGATAGGCATTTCAGATATAGGTGCCGATAGGCATTTCAGATATAGTTGCCGATAGGCATTTCAGATATAGGTGCCGATAGGCATTTCAGATATAGTTGCCGATAGGCATTTCAAATATAGGTGCTGACAGGCATTTCAGATGTAGTTTTCGATAGGCATTTCAAAAATAGGTGCCGATAGGCATTTTAGATATAGGTGCCGATAGGCACTTCAGATATAGTTGCCGATTGGCATTTTAAAAATAGGTGCCGCTAGGCATTTTAGATATAGAAGCCGATAGGCATTTCAAATATAGGTGCCGATAGGCATTCCAAATATGGTTGCCGATAGGCATTTCAAATATAGGTGCTGATAGGCATTTCAGTTGTAGTTTCCGATAGGCATTTCAAAAATAGGTGCCGATAGGCATTTCAGATATAGGTGCCGATAGGCATTTCAGATATAGTTGCCGATAGGCATTTCAGATATAGGTGCCGATAGGCATTTCAGATATAGTTGCCGATAGGCATTTCAAATATAGGTGCCGATAGGCATTTCAGATATGGTTGCCGATAGGCATTTCAAATATAGGTGCTAATCTGCATTTTAGATGTAGTTTCCGATAGGCAATTTAAAAATAGTTGCCGATAGGCATTTCAGATATAGGTGCCGATAGGCATTTCAGGTATAGTTGCAGATAGCCATTTCAAAAATAGGTGCCGATAGGCATTTCAGATATAGAAGCCGATAGGCATTTCAAATATAGGTGCCGATAGGCATTCCAGATATGGTTGCCGATAGGCATTTCAAATATACGTGCTGATTGGCATTTCAGATGTAGTTTCCGATATGCATTTTAAAAATAGGTGCCGATAGGCATTTTAGATATAGAAGCCGATAGGCATTTCAAATATAGTTGCCGATAAGCATTCCAGATATGGTTGCCGATAGGCATTTCAAATGTAGGTGCTGATAGGCATTTCAGATGTAGTTTCCGATAGGCATTTCAAAAATAGGTGCCGATAGGCATTTCAGATATAGGTGCCGATAGGCATTTCAGATATAGTTGCCGATTGCCATTTTAAAAATACGTGCCGATAGGCATTTCAGATATAGAAGCCGATAGGCATTTCAAATATAGGTGCCGATAGGCATTCCAGATATGGTTGCCGTTAGGCATTTCAAATATAGGTGCTGATAGGCATTTCAGATGTAGTTTTCGATAGGCATTTCAAAAGTGGGTGCCGATAGGCATTTCAGATATAGGTGCCGATAGGCATTTCAGATATAGTTGCCGATTGGCATTTTAAAAATAGGTGCCGATATGCATTTTAGATGTAGTTTTCGATAGGCATTTCAAAAATAGGTGCCGATAGGCATTTCAGATATAGGTGCCGATAGGCATATCAGATATAGTTGCCGATAGGCATTTAAAATATAGGTGCCGATAGGCATTTCAAATATAGGTGCCGATAAGCATTCCAGATATATTTCCCGATAGGCATTTCAAATATAGGTGCTGATAGGCATTTCAGATGTAGTTTCCGATAGGCATTTCAAAAATTGGTGCCGATAGGCATTTCAGATATAGGTGATGATAGGCATTTCAGATATAGTTGCCGATTGGCATTTTAAAAATAGGTGTTGATAGGCATTTCAGATATAGAAGCCGATAGGTATTTCAAATATAGGTGTCGATAGGCATTTCAGAAATGGTTGCCGATAGGCATTTAAAATATAGGTGTTGATAGGCATTTCAGATGTAGTTTCCGATAGGCATTTCAAGAATAAGTGCCGATAGGCATTTTAGATATAGGTGCCGATAGGCATTTCAGATATAGTTGCCGATTGGCATTTTAAAAATAGGTGCCGATATGCATTTTAGATGTAGTTTCCGATAGGCATTTCAAAAATAGGTGCCGATAGGCATTTCAGATATAGGTGCCGATAGGCATATCAGATATAGTTGCCGATAGGCATTTAAAATATAGGTGCCGATAGGCATTTCAAATATAGGTGTCGATAGGCATTTCAGATATAAATGCCGAAAGGCATTTCAGATATGGTTGCCGATAGGCTTTTCAAATATAGGTGCCTATAGGCATTTCAGATATAGTTGCCGATTGGCATTTTAAAAACAGGTGCCGATAGGCATTTCAGGTATAGAAGCCGATAGGTATTTTAAATATAGTGGTCGATAGGCATTTCGGATATGGTTCCTGATAGGCATTTCAAATATAGGAGCAGATAGGCATTTCAGATGTAGTTTCCGAAAGACATTTCAAAAATAGGTGCCGATTGGCATTTCAGATATAGGTGCCGATAGGCATTTCAGATATAGTTGCCGATTGGCATTTTAAAAATAGGTGCTGATAGACATTTCAGCTATAGATGCCGATAGGCATTTCAAATATAGGTGCCGATAGGCATTCCAGATATGGTTCCCGATAGGCATTTCAAATATAAGTGCTGATAGGAATTTCAGATGTAGTTTCCGATAGGCATTTCAAAAATAGGTACCGATAGGCATTTCAGATATAGTTGCCGATAGGCATTTCAGATATAGTTGCCAATTGGCATTTTAAAAATAGGTGTCGATAGGCATTTCAGATATAGAAGCCGATAGGCATTTCAAATATAGGTGCCGATAGGCATTCCAGATATGGTTGCCGATAGGCATTTCAAATATAGGTGCTGATAGGCATTTCAGATGTAGTTTCCGATAGGCATTTCAAAAATTGGTGCCGATAGGCATTTCAGATATAGGTGCCGATAGGCATTTCAGATATAGTTGCCAATTGGCATTTTAAAAATAGGTGTCGGTAGGCATTTCAGATATAGAAGCCGATTGGCATTTCAAATATAGGTGCCGATAGGCATTCCAGATATGGTTGCCGATAGGCATTTTAAATATAGGTGCTGACAGGCATTTCAGATGTAGTTTCCGATAGGCATTTCAAAAACTGGTGCCGATTGGCATTTTAGATATAGGTGCCGATAGGCATTTCAGATATAGTTGCCGATTGGCATTTTAAAAATAGGTGCCGATAGGCATTTCAGATATAGAAGCCGATAGGTATTTCAAATATAGGTGTCGATAGGCATTTAAGATATGGTTGCCGATAGGCATTTCAAATATAGGTGCTGATAGGCATTTCAGATGTAGTTTCCGATAGGCATTAAAAAATTGGTGCCGATTGGCATTTCAGATATAGTTGCCGATTGGCATTTTAAAAATAGGTGCCGATAGGCATTTCAGATATAGAAGCCGATAGGTATTTCAAATATAGGTGTCGATAGGCATTTCAGATATGGTTGCCGATCGGCATTTTAAATATAGGTGCTGATAGGCATTTCAGATGTAGTTTCCGATAGGCATTTCAAAAATAGGTGCCCATAGGCATTTCAGATATAGGTGCCGATAGGCATTTCAGATATAGTTGCCGATTGGCATTTTAAAAATAGGTGCCGATAGGCATTTTAGATGTAGTTTCCGATAGGCATTTCAAAAATAGGTGCCGATAGGCATTTCAGATATAGGTGCCGATAGGCATATCAGATATAGTTGCCGATAGGCATTTAAAATATAGGTGCCGATAGGCATTTCAAATATAGGTGTCGATAGGCATTTTAGATATAAATGCCAAAAGGCATTTCAGATATAGGTGCCGATACGCATTTCTGATGTGGTTGCCGATAGGCATTTCAAATATAGGTGCTGATAGGCATTTCAGATGTAGTTTTCGATAGGCATTTAAAAAATAGGTGCCGATAGGCATTTTAGATATAGGTGCCGATAGGCACTTCAGATATAGTTGCCGATTGGCATTTTAAAATAGGTGCCGCTAGGCATTTTAGATATAGAAGCCGATAGGCATTTCAAATATAGGTGCCGATAGGCATTCCAAATATGGTTGCCGATAGGCATTTCAAATATAGGTGCTGATATGCATCTCAGATGTAGTTTCCGATAGGCATTTCAAAAATATGTGCCGATATGCATTTCAGATATAGGTGCCGAAAGGCATTTCAGATATAGTTGCCGATAGCCATTTTAAAAATAGGAGCCGATAGGCATTTCAGATATAGAAGCCGATAGGCATTTCAAATATAGGTGCCGATAGGCATTCCAGATATGGTTGCCGATAGCCATTTCAAATATAGGTGCTGATAGGCATTTCAGATATAGAAGCCGATAGGTATTTCAAATATAGGTGTCGATAGGCATTTCAGATATGGTTGCCAATAGGCATTTAAAATATAGGTGTTGATAGGCATTTCAGATGTAGTTTCCGATAGGCATTTCAAGAATAAGTGCCGATAGGCATTTTAGATATAGGTGCCGATAGGCATTTCAGATATAGTTGCCGATTGGCATTTTAAAAATAGGTGCCGATATGCATTTTAGATGTAGTTTCCGATAGGCATTTCAAAAATAGGTGCCGATAGGCATTTCAGATATAGGTGCCGATAGGCATATCAGATATAGTTGCCGATAGGCATTTAAAATATAGGTGCCGATAGGCATTTCAAATATAGGTGTCGATAGGCATTTCAGATATAAATGCCGAAAGGCATTTCAGATATGGTTGCCGATAGGCTTTACAAATATAGGTGCCTATAGGCATTTCAGATATAGTTGCCGATTGGCATTTTAAAAACAGGTGCCGATAGGCATTTCAGGTATAGAAGCCGATAGGTATTTTAAATATAGTGGTCGATAGGCATTTCGGATATGGTTCCTGATAGGCATTTCAAATATAGGAGCAGATAGGCATTTCAGATGTAGTTTCCGAAAGACATTTCAAAAATAGGTGCCGATTGGCATTTCAGATATAGGTGCCGATAGGCATTTCAGATATAGTTGCCGATTGGCATTTTAAAAATAGGTGCTGATAGACATTTCAGCTATAGATGCCGATAGGCATTTCAAATATAGGTGCCGATAGGCATTCCAGATATGGTTCCCGATAGGCATTTCAAATATAAGTGCTGATAGGAATTTCAGATGTAGTTTCCGATAGGCATTTCAAAAATAGGTACCGATAGGCATTTCAGATATAGTTGCCGATAGGCATTTCAGATATAGTTGCCAATTGGCATTTTAAAAATAGGTGTCGATAGGCATTTCAGATATAGAAGCCGATAGGCATTTCAAATATAGGTGCCGATAGGCATTCCAGATATGGTTGCCGATAGGCATTTCAAATATAGGTGCTGATAGGCATTTCAGATGTAGTTTCCGATAGGCATTTCAAAAATTGGTGCCGATAGGCATTTCAGATATAGGTGCCGATAGGCATTTCAGATATAGTTGCCAATTGGCATTTTAAAAATAGGTGTCGGTAGGCATTTCAGATATAGAAGCCGATTGGCATTTCAAATATAGGTGCCGATAGGCATTCCAGATATGGTTGCCGATAGGCATTTTAAATATAGGTGCTGACAGGCATTTCAGATGTAGTTTCCGATAGGCATTTCAAAAACTGGTGCCGATTGGCATTTTAGATATAGGTGCCGATAGGCATTTCAGATATAGTTGCCGATTGGCATTTTAAAAATAGGTGCCGATAGGCATTTCAGATATAGAAGCCGATAGGTATTTCAAATATAGGTGTCGATAGGCATTTAAGATATGGTTGCCGATAGGCATTTCAAATATAGGTGCTGATAGGCATTTCAGATGTAGTTTCCGATAGGCATTAAAAAATTGGTGCCGATTGGCATTTCAGATATAGTTGCCGATTGGCATTTTAAAAATAGGTGCCGATAGGCATTTCAGATATAGAAGCCGATAGGTATTTCAAATATAGGTGTCGATAGGCATTTCAGATATGGTTGCCGATCGGCATTTTAAATATAGGTGCTGATAGGCATTTCAGATGTAGTTTCCGATAGGCATTTCAAAAATAGGTGCCCATAGGCATTTCAGATATAGGTGCCGATAGGCATTTCAGATATAGTTGCCGATTGGCATTTTAAAAATAGGTGCCGATAGGCATTTTAGATGTAGTTTCCGATAGGCATTTCAAAAATAGGTGCCGATAGGCATTTCAGATATAGGTGCCGATAGGCATATCAGATATAGTTGCCGATAGGCATTTAAAATATAGGTGCCGATAGGCATTTCAAATATAGGTGTCGATAGGCATTTCAGATATAAATGCCAAAAGGCATTTCAGATATAGGTGCCGATACGCATTTCTGATGTGGTTGCCGATAGGCATTTCAAATATAGGTGCTGATAGGCATTTCAGATGTAGTTTTCGATAGGCATTTAAAAAATAGGTGCCGATAGGCATTTTAGATATAGGTGCCGATAGGCACTTCAGATATAGTTGCCGATTGGCATTTTAAAATAGGTGCCGCTAGGCATTTTAGATATAGAAGCCGATAGGCATTTCAAATATAGGTGCCGATAGGCATTCCAAATATGGTTGCCGATAGGCATTTCAAATATAGGTGCTGATATGCATCTCAGATGTAGTTTCCGATAGGCATTTCAAAAATATGTGCCGATATGCATTTCAGATATAGGTGCCGAAAGGCATTTCAGATATAGTTGCCGATAGCCATTTTAAAAATAGGAGCCGATAGGCATTTCAGATATAGAAGCCGATAGGCATTTCAAATATAGGTGCCGATAGGCATTCCAGATATGGTTGCCGATAGCCATTTCAAATATAGGTGCTGATAGGCATTTCAGATATAGAAGCCGATAGGTATTTCAAATATAGGTGTCGATAGGCATTTCAGATATGGTTGCCAATAGGCATTTAAAATATAGGTGTTGATAGGCATTTCAGATGTAGTTTCCGATAGGCATTTCAAGAATAAGTGCCGATAGGCATTTTAGATATAGGTGCCGATAGGCATTTCAGATATAGTTGCCGATTGGCATTTTAAAAATAGGTGCCGATATGCATTTTAGATGTAGTTTCCGATAGGCATTTCAAAAATAGGTGCCGATAGGCATTTCAGATATAGGTGCCGATAGGCATATCAGATATAGTTGCCGATAGGCATTTAAAATATAGGTGCCGATAGGCATTTCAAATATAGGTGTCGATAGGCATTTCAGATATAAATGCCGAAAGGCATTTCAGATATAGGTGCCTATAGGCATTCCAGATATGGTTGCCGATAGGCATTTTAAATATAGGTGCTGATAGGCATTTCAGATGTAGTTTCCGATAGGCATTTCAAAAATAGGTGCCGATAGGCATTTTAGATATAAGTGCCGATAGGCATTTCAGATATAGTTGCCGATTGGCATTTTAAAAACAGGTGCCGATAGACATTTCAGATATAGAAGCCGATAGGTATTTCAAATATAGGGGTCGATAGGCATTTCAGATATGGTTCCTGATAGGCATTACAAATATAGGAGCAGATAGGCATTTCAGATGTAGTTTCCGAAAGACATTTCAAAAATAGGTGCCGATTGGCATTTCAGATATAGGTGCCGATAGGCATTTCAGATATAGTTGCCGATTGGCATTTTAAAAAGAGGTGCCGATAGGCATTTCAGATATAGAAGCCGATAGGCATTTCAAATATAGGTGCCGATAGGCATTCCAGATATGGTTGCCGATAGGCATTTCAAATATAGGTGCTGATAGACATTTTAGATGTAGTTATCGATAGGCATTTCAAAAATTGATGCCAAGAGGCATTTCAGATATAGAAGCCGATAGGCATTTCAAATATAGGTGCCGATAGGCATTCCAGATATGGTTGCCGATAGGCTTTTCAAATATAGGTGCCTATAGGCATTTCAGATATAGTTGCCGATTGGCATTTTAAAAACAGGTGCCGATAGGCATTTCAGGTATAGAAGCCGAAAGGTATTTTAAATATAGTGGTCGATAGGCATTTCGGATATGGTTCCTGATAGGCATTTCAAATATAGGAGCAGATAGGCATTTCAGATGTAGTTTCCGAAAGACATTTCAAAAATAGGTGCCGATTGGCATTTCAGATATAGGTGCCGATAGGCATTTCAGATATAGTTGCCGATTGGCATTTTAAAAATAGGTGCTGATAGACATTTCAGCTATAGATGCCGATAGGCATTTCAAATATAGGTGCCGATAGGCATTCCAGATATGGTTCCCGATAGGCATTTCAAATATAAGTGCTGATAGGAATTTCAGATGTAGTTTCCGATAGGCATTTCAAAAATAGGTACCGATAGGCATTTCAGATATAGTTGCCGATAGGCATTTCAGATATAGTTGCCAATTGGCATTTTAAAAATAGGTGTCGATAGGCATTTCAGATATAGAAGCCGATAGGCATTTCAAATATAGGTGCCGATAAGCATTCCAGATATGGTTGCCGATAGGCATTTCAAATATAGGTGCTGATAGGCATTTCAGATGTAGTTTCCGATAGGCATTTCAAAAATTGGTGCCGATAGGCATTTCAGATATAGGTGCCGATAGGCATTTCAGATATAGTTGCCAATTGGCATTTTAAAAATAGGTGTCGGTAGGCATTTCAGATATAGAAGCCGATTGGCATTTCAAATATAGGTGCCGATAGGCATTCCAGATATGGTTGCCGATAGGCATTTTAAATATAGGTGCTGACAGGCATTTCAGATGTAGTTTCCGATAGGCATTTCAAAAACTGGTGCCGATTGGCATTTTAGATATAGGTGCCGATAGGCATTTCAGATATAGTTGCCGATTGGCATTTTAAAAATAGGAGCCGATAGGCATTTCAGATATACTAGCCGATAGGTATTTCAAATATAGGTGTCGATAGGCATTTAAGATATGGTTGCCGATAGGCATTTCAAATATAGGTGCTGATAGGCATTTCAGATGTAGTTTCCGATAGGCATTAAAAAATTGGTGCCGATTGGCATTTCAGATATAGTTGCCGATTGGCATTTTAAAAATAGGTGCCGATAGGCATTTCAGATATAGAAGCCGATAGGTATTTCAAATATAGGTGTCGATAGGCATTTCAGATATGGTTGCCGATCGGCATTTTAAATATAGGTGCTGATAGGCATTTCAGATGTAGTTTCCCATAGGCATTTCAAAAATAGGTGCCCATAGGCATTTCAGATATAGGTGCCGATAGGCATTTCAGATATAGTTGCCGATTGGCATTTTAAAAATAGGTGCCGATAGGCATTTTAGATGTAGTTTCCGATAGGCATTTCAAAAATAGGTGCCGATAGGCATTTCAGATATAGGTGCCGATAGGCATATCAGATATAGTTGCCGATAGGCATTTAAAATATAGGTGCCGATAGGCATTTCAAATATAGGTGTCGATAGGCATTTCAGATATAAATGCCAAAAGGCATTTCAGATATAGGTGCCGATACGCATTTCTGATGTGGTTGCCGATAGGCATTTCAAATATAGGTGCTGATAGGCATTTCAGATATAGAAGCCGATAGGTATTTCAAATATAGGTGTCGATAGGCATTTCAGATATGGTTGCCGATAGGCATTTAAAATATAGGTGTTGATAGGCATTTCAGATGTAGTTTCCGATAGGCATTTCAAGAATAAGTGCCGATAGGCATTTTAGATATAGTTGCCGATAGGCATTTCAGATATAGTTGCCGATTGGCATTTTAAAAATAGGTGCCGATATGCATTTTAGATGTAGTTTCCGATAGGCATTTCAAAAATAGGTGCCGATAGGCATTTCAGTTATAGGTGCCGATAGGCATATCAGATATAGTTGCCGATAGGCATTTAAAATATAGGTGCCGATAGGCATTTCAAATATAGGTGTCGATAGGCATTTCAGATATAAATGCCGAAAGGCATTTCAGATATAGGTGCCTATAGGCATTCCAGATATGGTTGCCGATAGGCATTTTAAATATAGGTGCTGATAGGCATTTCAGATGTAGTTTCCGATACGCATTTCAAAAATAGGTGTCGATAGGCATTTCAGATATAGGTGTCGATAGGCATTTCAGATATAGGTGTCGATAGGCATTTCAGATATAGGTGTCGATAGGCATTTCAGATATAGGTGTCGATAGGCATTTCAGATATAGGTGTCGATAAGCATTTCAGATATAGGTGTCGATAGGCATTTCAGATATAGGTGTCGATAGGCATTTCAGATATAGGTGCCGATAGGCATTTCAGATATAGTTGCCGATTGGCATTTTAAAAATAGGTGCCGATAGGCATTTCAGATATAGAAGCCGATAGGCATTTCAAATATAGGTGCCGATAGGCATTCCAGATATGGTTGCCGATAGGCATTTCAAATATAGGTGCTGATAGGAATTTCAGATGTAGTTTCCGATAGGCATTTCAAAAATAGGTGTCGATAGGCATTCCAGATATAGGTGTCGATAGGCATTTCAGATATAGGTGTCGATAGGCATTTCAGATATAGGTGTCGATAGGCATTTCAGATATAGGTGTCGATAGGCATTTCAGATATAGGTGTCGATAGGCATTTCAGATATAGGTGTCGATAGGCATTTCAGATATAGGTGCCGATAGGCATTTCAGATATAGTTGCCGATTGGCATTTTAAAAATAGGTGCCGATAGGCATTTCAGATATAGAAGCCGATAGGCATTTCAAATATAGGTGCCGATAGGCATTCCAGATATGGTTGCCGATAGGCATTTCAAATATAGGTGCTGATAGGCATTTCAGATGTAGTTTCCGATAGGCATATCAAAAATAGGTGTCGATAGGCATTTCAGATATAGGTGTCGATAGGCATTTCATATATAGGTGTCGATAGGCATTTCAGATATAGGTGTCGATAGGCATTTCAGATATAGGTGTCGATAGGCATTTCAGATATAGGTGTCGATAGGCATTTCAGATATAGGTGTCGATAGGCATTTCAGATATAGGTGTCGATAGGCATTTCAGATATAGGTGCCGATAGGCATTTCAGATATAGTTGCCGATTGGCATTTTAAAAATAGGTGCCGATAGGCATTTCAGATATAGAAGCCGATAGGCATTTCAAATATAGGTGCCGATAGGCATTCCAGATATGGTTGCCGATAGGCATTTCAAATATAGGTGCTGATAGGCATTTCAGATGTAGTTTCCGATAGGCATTTCAAAAATAGGTGTCGATAGGCATTTCAGATATAGGTGTCGATAGGCATTTCAGATATAGGTGTCGATAGGCATTTCAGATATAGGTGTCGATAGGCATTTCAGATATAGGTGTCGATAGGCATTTCAGATATAGGTGTCGATAGGCATTTCAGATATAGGTGCCGATAGGCATTTCAAATATAGTTGCCGATTGGCATTTTAAAAATAGGTGCCGATAGGCATTTCAGATATAGAAGCCGATAGGCATTGCAAATATAGGTGCCGATAGGCATTCCAGATATGGTTGCCGATAGGCATTTCAAATATAGGTGCTGATAGGCATTTCAGATGTAGTTTCCGATAGGCATTTCAAAAATAGGTGTCGATAGGTATTTCAGATATAGGTGTCGATAGGCATTTCAGATATAGGTGTCGATAGGCATTTCAGATATAGGTGTCGATAGGCATTTCAGATATAGGTGTCGATAGGCATTTCAGATATAGGTGTCGATAGGCATTTCAGATATAGGTGTCGATAGGCATTTCAGATATAGGTGTCGATAGGCATTTCAGATATAGGTGCCGATAGGCATATTAGATATAGAAGCCGATAGGCATTTCAAATATAGGTGCCGATAGGCATTCCAGATATGGTTGCCGATAGGCATTTCAAATATAGGTGCTGATAGGCATTTCAGATGTAGTTTCCGATAGGCATTTCAAAAATAGGTGTCGATAGGCATTTCAGATATAGGTGTCGATAGGCATTTCAGATATAGGTGCCGATAGGCATTTCAGATATAGTTGCCGATTGGCATTTTAAAGATAGGTGCCGATAGGCATTTGAGATATAGAAGCCGATAGGCATTTCAAATATAGGTGCCGATAGGCATTCCAGATATGGTTGCCGATAGGCATTTCAAATATAGGTGCTGATAGGCATTTCAGATGTAGTTACCGATAGGCATTTCAAAAATAGGTGTCGATAGGCATTTCAGATATAGGTGTCGATAGGCATTTCAGATATAGGTGCCGATAGGCATTTCAGATATAGTTGCCGATTGGCATTTTAAAGATAGGTGCCGATAGGCATTTGAGATATAGAAGCCGATAGGCATTTCAAATATAGGTGCCGATAGGCATTCCAGATATGGTTGCCGATAGGCATTTCAAATATAGGTGCTGATAGGCATTTCAGATGTAGTTACCGATAGGCATTTCAAAAATAGGTGTCGATAGGCATTTCAGATATAGGTGTCGATAGGCATTTCAGATATAGGTGTCGATAGGCATTTCAGATATAGGTGTCGATAGGCATTTCAGATATAGGTGTCGATAGGCATTTCAGATATAGGTGTCGATAGGCATTTCAGATATAGGTGTCGATAGGCATTTCAGATATAGGTGCCGATAGGCATTTCAGATATAGTTGCCGATTGGCATTTTAAAAATAGGTGCCGATAGGCATTTCAAATATAGAAGCCGATAGGCATTTCAAATATAGGTGCCGATAGGCATTCCAGATATGGTTGCCGATAGGCATTTCAAATATAGGTGCTGATAGGCATTTCAGATGTAGTTTCCGATAGGCATTTCAAAAATAGGTGTCGATAGGCATTTCAGATATAGGTGTCGATAGGCATTTCAGATATAGGTGTCGATAGGCATTTCAGATATAGGTGTCGATAGGCATTTCAGATATAGGTGCCGATAGGCATTTCAAATATAGTTGCCGATTGGCATTTTAAAAATAGGTGCCGATAGGCATTTCAGATATAGAAGCCGATAGGCATTTCAAATATAGGTGCCGATAGGCATTCCAGATATGATTGCCGATAGGCATTTCAAATATAGGTGCTGATAGGCATTTCAGATGTAGTTTCCAATAGGCATTTCAAAAATAGGTGTCGATAGGCATTTCAGATATAGGTGTCGATAGGCATTTCAGATATAGGTGTCGATAGGCATTTCAGATATAGTTGTCGATAGGCATTTCAGATATAGGTGTCGATAGGCATTTCAGATATAGGTGTCGATAGGCATTTCAGATATAGGTGTCGATAGGCATTTCAGATATAGGTGTCGATAGGCATTTCAGATATAGGTGTCGATAGGCATTTCAGATATAGGTGTCGATAGGCATTTCAGATATAGGTGTCGATAGGCATTTCAGATATAGTTGCAGATTGGCAATTTAAAAATAGGTGCCGATAGGCATATTAGATATAGAAGCCGATAGGCATTTCAAATATAGGTGCCGATAGGCATTTCAGATATGGTTGCCGATAGGCATTTCAAATATAGGTGCTGATAGGCATTTCAGATGTAGTTTCCGATAGGCATTTCAAAAATAGGTGTCGATAGGCATTTCAGATATAGGTGTCGATAGGCATTTCAGATATAGGTGTCGATAGGCATTTCAGATATAGGTGTCGATAGGCATTTCAGATATAGGTGTCGATAGGCATTTCAGATATAGGTGTCGATAGGCATTTCAGATATAGGTGTCGATAGGCATTTCAGATATAGGTGTCGATAGGCATTTCAGATATAGGTGTCGATAGGCATTTCAGATATAGTTGCCGATTGGCATTTTAAAAATAGGTGCCGATAGGCATTTCAGATATAGAAGCCGATAGGCATTTCAAATATAGGTGCCGATAGGCATTCCATATATGGTTGCCGATAGGCATTTCAAATATAGGTGCTGATAGGCATTTCAGATGTAGTTTCCGATAGGCATTTCAAAAATAGGTGTCGATAGGCATTTCAGATATAGGTGTCGATAGGCATTTCAGATATAGGTGCCGATAGGCATTTCAGATATAGTTGCCGATTGGCATTTTAAAGATAGGTGCCGATAGGCATTTCAGATATAGAAGCCGATAGGCATTTCAAATATAGGTGCCGATAGGCATTCCAGATATGGTTGCCGATAGGCATTTCAAATATAGGTGCTGATAGGCATTTCAGATGTAGTTACCGATAGGCATTTCAAAAATAGGTGTCGATAGGCATTTCAGATATAGGTGTCGATAGGCATTTCAGATATAGGTGTCGATAGGCATTTCAGATATAGGTGTCGATAGGCATTTCAGATATAGGTGTCGATAGGCATTTCAGATATAGGTGTCGATAGGCATTTCAGATATAGGTGTCGATAGGCATTTCAGATATAGGTGTCGATAGGCATTTCAGATATAGGTGTCGATAGGCATTTCAGATATAGGTGCCGATAGGCATTTCAGATATAGTTGCCGATTGGCATTTTAAAAATAGGTGCCGATAGGCATTTCAGATATAGAAGCCGATAGGCATTTCAAATATAGGTGCCGATAGGCATTCCAGATATGGGTGCCGATAGGCATTTCAAATATAGGTGCTGATAGGCATTTCAGATGTAGTTTCCGATAGGCATTTCAAAAATAGGTGTCGATAGGCATTTCAGATATAGGTGTTGATAGGCATTTCAGATATAGGTGTCGATAGGCATTTCAGATATAGGTGTCGATAGGCATTTCAGATATAGGTGTCGATAGGCATTTCAGATATAGGTGTCGATAGGCATTTCAGATATAGGTGTCGATAGGCATTTCAGATATAGGTGTCGATAGGCATTTCAGATATAAGTGTCGATAGGCATTTCAGATATAGGTGTCGATAGGCATTTCAGATATAGGTGCCGATAGGCATTTCAGATATAGTTGCCGATTGGCATTTTAAAAATAGGTGCCGATAGGCATTTCAGATATAGAAGCCGATAGGCATTTCAAATATAGGTGCCGATAGGCATTCCAGATATTGTTGCCGATAGGCATTTCAAATATAGGTGCTGATAGGCATTTCAGATGTAGTTTCCGATAGGCATTTCAAAAATAGGTGTCGATAGGCATTTCAGATATAGGTGTCGATAGGCATTTCAGATATAGGTGTCGATAGGCATTTCAGATATAGGTGTCGATAGGCATTTCAGATATAGGTGTCGATAGGCATTTCAGATATACGTGCCGATAGGCATTTCAGATATAGTTGCCGATTGGTATTTTAAAAATAGGTGCCGATAGGCATTTCAGATATAGAAGCCGATAGGCATTTCAAATATAGGTGCCGATAGGCATTCCAGATATTGTTGCCGATAGGCATTTCAAATATAGGTGCTGATAGGCATTTCAGATGTAGTTTCCGATAGGCATTTCAAAAATAGGTGTCGATAGGCATTTCAGATATAGGTGTCGATAGGCATTTCAGATATAGGTGCCGATAGGCATTTCAAATATAGTTGCCGATTGGCATTTCAAAAATAGGTGCCGATAGGCATTTCAGATATAGAAGCCGATAGGCATTTCAAATATTGGTGCCGATAGGCATTCCAGATATGGTTGCCGATAGGCATTTCAAATATAGGTGCTGATAGGCATTTCAGATGTAGTTTCCGATAGGCATTTCAAAAATAGGTGTCGATAGGCATTTCAGATATAGGTGTCGATAGGCATTTCAGATATAGGTGTCGATAGGCATTTCAGATATAAGTGTCGATAGGCATTTCAGATATAGGTGTCGATAGGCATTTCAGATATAGGTGTCGATAGGCATTTCAGATATAGGTGTCGATAGGCATTTCAGATATAGGTGTCGATAGGCATTTCAGATATAGGTGTCGATAGGCATTTCAGATATAGGTGCCGATAGGCATTTCAGATATAGTTGCCGATTGGCATTTTAAAAATAGGTGCCGATAGGCATTTCAGATATAGAAGCCGATAGGCATTTCAAATATAGGTGCCGATAGGCATTCCAGATATGGTTGCCGATAGGCATTTCAAATATAGGTGCTGATAGGCATTTCAGATGTAGTTTCCGACAGGCATTTCAAAAATAGGTGTCGATAGGCATTTCAGATATAGGTGTCGATAGGCATTTCAGATATAGGTGTCGATAGGCATTTCAGATATAGGTGTCGATAGGCATTTCAGATATAGGTGCCGATAGGCATTTCAGATATAGTTGCCGATTGGCATTTTAAAAATAGGTGCCGATAGGCATTTCAGATATAGAAGCCGTTAGGCATTTCAAATATAGGTGCCGATAGGCATTCCAGATATGGTTGCCGATAGGCATTTCAAATATAGGTACTGATAGGCATTTCAGATGTAGTTTCCGATAGGCATTTCAAAAATAGGTGTCGATAGGCATTTCAGATATAGGTGTCGATAGGCATTTCAGATATAGGTGTCGATAGGCATTTCAGATATAGGTGTCGATAGGCATTTCAGATATAGGTGTCGATAGGCATTTCAGATATAGGTGCCGATAGGCATTTCAGATATAGTTGCCGATTGGCATTTTAAAAATAGGTGCCGATAGGCATTTCAGATATAGTTGCCGATTGGCATTTTAAAAATAGGTGCCGATAGGCATTTCAGATATAGAAGCCGTTAGGCATTTCAAATATAGGTGCCGATAGGCATTCCAGATATGGTTGCCGATAGGCATTTCAAATATAGGTGCTGATAGGCATTTCAGATGTAGTTTCCGATAGGCATTTCAGATATAGGTGTCGATAGGCATTTCAGATATAGGTGTCGATAGGCATTTCAGATATAGGTGTCGATAGGCATTTCAGATATAGGTGTCGATAGGCATTTCAGATATAGGTGTCGATAGGCATTTCAGATATAGGTGTCGATAGGCATTTCAGATATAGGTGTCGATAGGCATTTCAGATATAGGTGCCGATAGGCATTTCAGATATAGTTGCCGATTGGCATTTTAAAAATAGGTGCCGATAGGCATTTCAGATATAGAAGCCGATAGGCATTTCAAATATAGGTGCCGATAGGCATTCCAGATATGGTTGCCGATAGGCATTTCAAATATAGGTGCTGATAGGCATTTCAGATGTAGTTTCCGATAGGCATTTCAAAAATAGGTGTCGATAGGCATTTCAGATATAGGTGTCGATAGGCATTTCAGATATAGGTGTCAATAGGCATTTCAGATATAGGTGTCGATAGGCATTTCAGATATAGGTGTCGATAGGCATTTCAGATATAGGTGTCGATAGGCATTTCAGATATAGGTGTCGATAGGCATTTCAGATATAGGTGTCGATAGGCATTTCAGATATAGGTGTCGATAGGCATTTCAGATATAGGTGTCGATAGGCATTTCAGATATAGGTGTCGATAGGCATTTCAGATATAGGTGTCGATAGGCATTTCAAATATATGTGCTGATAGGCATTTCAGATGTAGTTTCCGATAGGCATTTCAAAAATAGGTGTCGATAGGTATTTCAGATATAGGTGTCGATAGGCATTTCAGATATAGTTGCCGATTGGCATTTTAAAAATAGGTGCCGATAGGCATATCAGATATAGAAGCCGATAGGCATTTCAAATATAGGTGCCGATAGGCATTCCCGATATGGTTGCCGATAGGCATTTCAAATATATGTGCTGATAGGCATTTCAGATGTAGTTTCCGATAGGCATTTCAAAAATAGGTGTCGATAGGTATTTCAGATATAGGTGTCGATAGGCATTTCAGATATAGGTGTCGATAGGCATTTCAGATATAGGTGTCGATAGGCATTTCAGATATAGGTGTCGATAGGCATTTCAGATATAGGTGTCGATAGGCATTTCAGATATAGGTGTCGATAGGCATTTCAGATATAGGTGTCGATAGGCATTTCAGATATAGGTGCCGATAGGCATTTCAGATATAGTTGCCGATTGGCATTTTAAAAATAGGTGCCGATAGGCATATCAGATATAGAAGCCGATAGGCATTTCAAATATAGGTGCCGATAGGCATTCCAGATATGGTTGCCGATAGGCATTTCAAATATAGGTGCTGATAGGCATTTCAGATGTAGTTTCCGATAGGCATTTCAAAAATAGGTGTCGATAGGCATTTCAGATATAGTTTCGATAGGCATTTCAGATATAGGTGTCGATAGGCATTTCAGATATAGGTGTCGATAGGCATTTCAGATATAGGTGTCGATAGGCATTTCAGATATAGGTGTCGATAGGCATTTCAGATATAGGTGTCGATAGGCATTTCAGATATAGGTGCCGATAGGCAATTCAGATATAGGTGTCTATAGGCATTTCAGATATAGTTGCCGATTGGCATTTTAAAAATAGGTGCCGATAGGCATTTCAGATATAGAAGCCGATAGGCATTTCAAATATAGGTGCCGATAGGCATTCCATATATGGTTGCCGATAGGCATTTCAAATATAGGTGGTGATAGGCATTTCAGATGTAGTTTCCGATAGGCATTTCGAAAATAGGTGTCGATAGGCATTTCAGATATAGGTGTCGATAGGCATTTCAGATATTGGTGCCGAAAGGCATTTCAGATATAGTTGCCGATTGGCATTTTAAAAATAGGTGCCGATAGGCATTTCAGATATAGAAGCCGATAGGCATTTCAAATATAGGTGCCGATAGGCATTCCAGATATGGTTGCCGATAGGCATTTCAAATATAGGTGCTATTAGGCATTTCAGATGTAGTTTCCGATAGGCATTTCAAAAATAGGTGTCGATAGGCATTTCTGATATAGGTGTCGATAGGCATTTCAGATATAGGTGTCGAAAGGCATTTCAGATATAGGTGTCGATAGGCATTTCAGATATAGGTGTCGATAGGCATTTCAGATATATGTGTCGATAGGCATCTCAGATATAGTTGCCGATTGGCATTTTAAAAATAGGTGCCGATAGGCATTTCAGATATAGAAGCCGATAGGCATTTCAAATATAGGTGCCGATAGGCATTCTAGATATGGTTGCCGATAGGCATTTCAAATATAGGTGCTGATAGGCATTTCAGATGTAGTTTCCGATAGGCATTTCAAAAATAGGTGTCGATAGGCATTTCAGATATAGGTGTCGATAGGCATTTCAGATATAGGTGTCGATAGGCATTTCAGATATAGGTGTCGATAGGCATTTCAGATATAGGTGTCGATAGGCATTTCAGATATAGGTGTCGATAGGCATTTCAGATATAGGTGTCGATAGGCATTTCAGAAATAGGTGTCGATAGGCATTTCAGATATAGGTGTCGATAGGCATTTCAGATATAGGTGTCGATAGGCATTTCAGATATAGGTGTCGATAGGCATTTCAGATATAGGTGTCGATAGGCATTTCAGATATAGGTGTCGATAGGCATTTCAGATATAGGTGCCGATAGGCATTTCAGATATAGTTGCCGATTGGCATTTTAAAAATAGGTGCCGATAGGCATTTCAGATATAGAAGCCGATAGGCATTTCAAATATAGGTGCCGATAGGCATTCCAGATATGGTTGCCGATAGGCATATCAAATATAGGTGCTGAGAGGCATTTCAGATGTAGTTTCCGATAGGCATTTCAAAAATAGGTGTCGATAGGCATTTCAGATATAGGTGTCGATAGGCATTTCAGATATAGGTGTCGATAGGCATTTCAGATATAGGTGTCGATAGGCATTTCAGATATAGGTGTCGATAGGCATTTCAGATATAAGTGTCGATAGGCATTTCAGATATAGGTGTCGATAGGCATTTCAGATATAGGTGTCGATAGGCATTTCAGATATAGGTGTCGATAGGCATTTCAGATATAGGTGTCGATAGGCATTTCAGATATAGGTGTCGATAGGCATTTCAGATATAGGTGTCGATAGGCATTTCAGATATAGGTGCCGATAGGCATTTCAGATATAGTTGCCGATTGGCATTTTAAAAATAGGTGCCGATAGGCATTTCAGATATAGAAGCCGATCGGCATTTCAAATATAGGTGCCGATAGGCATTCCAGATATAGTTGCCGTTAGGCATTTCAAATATAGGTGCTGATAGGCATTTCAGATGTAGTTTCCGATAGGCATTTCAAAAATAGGTGTCGATAGGCATTTCAGATATAGGTGTCGATAGGCATTTCAGATATAGGTGTCGATAGGCATTTCAGATATAGGTGTCGATAGGCATTTCAGATATAGGTGTCGATAGGCATTTCAGATATAGGTGTCGATAGGCATTTTAGATATAGGTGTCGATAGGCATTTCAATTATAGGTGCCGATAGGCATTTCAGATATAGTTGCCGATTCGCATTTTAAAAATAGGTCCGATAGGCATTTCAGATATAGAAGCCGATAGGCATTTCAAATATAGGTGCCGATAGGCATTCCAGATATGGTTGCCGATAGGCATTTCAAATATAGGTGCTGATAGGCATTTCAGATGTAGTTTCCGATAGGCATTTCAAAAATAGGTGTCGATAGGCATTTCTGATATAGGTGTCGATAGGCATTTCAGATATAGGTGTCGATAGGCATTTCAGATATAGGTGTCGATAGGCATTTCAGATATAGGTGTCGATAGGCATTTCAGATATATGTGTCGATAGGCATCTCAGATATAGGTGTCGATAGGCATTTCAGATATAGGTGTCGATAGGCATTTCAGATATAGGTGTCGATAGGCATTTCAGATATAGGTGCCGATAGGCATTTCAGATATAGTTGCCGATTGGCATTTTAAAAATAGGTGCCGATAGGCATTTCAGATATAGAAGCCGATAGGCATTTCAAATATAGGTGCCGATATGCATTCCAGATATGGTTGCCGATAGGCATTTCAAATATAGGTGCTGATAGGCATTTCAGATGTAGTTTCCGATACGCATTTCAAAAATAGTTGTCGATAGGCATTTCAGATATAGGTGTCGATAGGCATTTCAGATATAGGTGTTGATAGGCATTTCAGATATAGGTGTCGATAGGCATTTCAGATATAGGTGTCGATAGGCATTTCAGATATAGGTGTCGATAGGCATTTCAGATATAGGTGTCGATAGGCATTTTAGATATAGGTGTCGATAGGCATTTCAGATATAGGTGCCGATAGGCATTTCAGATATAGTTGCCGATTGGCATTTTAAAAATAGGTGCCGATAGGCATTTCAGATATAGAAGCCGATAGGCATTTCAAATATAGGTGCCGATAGGCATTCCAGATATGGTTGCCGATAGGCATTTCAAATATAGGTGCTGATAGGAATTTCAGATGTAGTTTCCGATAGGCATTTCAAAAATAGGTGTCGATAGGCATTCCAGATATAGGTGTCGATAGGCATTTCAGATATAGGTGTCGATAGGCATTTCAGATATAGGTGTCGATAGGCATTTCAGATATAGGTGTCGATAGGCATTTCAGATATAGGTGTCGATAGGCATTTCAGATATAGGTGTCGATAGGCATTTCAGATATAGGTGTCGATAGGCATTTCAGATATAGGTGGCGATAGGCATTTCAGATATAGTTGCCGATTGGCATTTTAAAAATAGGTGCCGATAGGCATTTCAGATATAGAAGCCGATAGGCATTTCAAATATAGGTGCCGATAGGCATTCCAGATATGGTTGCCGATAGGCATTTCAAATATAGGTGCTGATAGGCATTTCAGATGTAGTTTCCGATAGGCATTTCAGATATAGGTGTCGATAGGCATTTCAGATATAGGTGTCGATAGGCATTTCAGATATAGGTGTCGATAGGCATTTCAGATATAGGTGTCGATAGGCATTTCAGATATAGGTGTCGATAGGCATTTCAGATATAGGTGTCGATAGGCATTTCAGATATAGGTGTCGATAGGCATTTCAGATATAGGTGTCGATAGGCATTTCAGATATAGGTGCCGATAGGCATTTCAGATATAGTTGCCGATTTGCATTTTAAAAATAGGTGCCGATAGGCATTTCAGATATAGAAGCCGATAGGCATTTCAAATATAGGTGCCGATAGGCATTCCAGATATGTTTGCCGATAGGCATTTCAAATATAGGTGCTGATAGGCATTTCAGATGTAGTTTCCGATAGGCATTTCAAAAATAGGTGTCGATAGGCATTTCAGATATAGGTGTCGATAGGCATTTCAGATATAGGTGTCGATAGGCATTTCAGATATATGTGTCGATAGGCATTTCAGATATAGGTGTCGATAGGCATTTCAGATATAGGTGTCGATAGGCATTTCAGATATAGGTGCCGATAGGCATTTCAGATATAGTTGCCGATTGGCATTTTAAAAATAGGTGCCGATAGGCATTTTAGATATAGAAGCCGATAGGCATTTCAAATATAGGTGCCGATAGGCATTCCAGATATGGTTGCCGATAGGCATTTCAAATATAGGTGCTGATAGGCATTTCAGATGTAGTTTCCGATAGGCATTTCAAAAATAGGTGTCGATAGGCATTTCAGATATAGGTGTCGATAGGCATTTCAGATATAGGTGTCGATAGGCATTTCAGATATAGGTGTCGATAGGCATTTCAGATATAGGTGTCGATAGGCATTTCAGATATAGGTGTCGATAGGCATTTCAGATATAGGTGTCGATAGGCATTTCAGATATAGGTGTCGATAGGCATTTCAGATATAGGTGCCGATAGGCATTTCAGATATAGGTGTCGATAGGCATTTCAGATATAGGTGTCGATAGGCATTTCAGATATAGGTGTCGATAGGCATTTCAGATATAGGTGCCGATAGGCATTTCAGATATAGTTGCCGATTGGCATTTTAAAAATAGGTGCCGATAGGCATTTCAGATATAGAAGCCGATAGGCATTTCAAATATAGGTGCCGATAGGCATTCCAGATATGGTTGCCGATAGGCATTTCAAATATAGGTGCTGATAGGCATTTCAGATGTAGTTTCCGATAGGCATTTCAAAAATAGGTGTCGATAGGCATTTCAGATATAGGTGTCGATAGGCATTTCAGATATAGGTGTCGATAGGCATTTCAGATATAGGTGTCGATAGGCATTTCAGATATAGGTGTCGATAGGCATTTCAGATATAGGTCGCGATAGGCATTTCAGATATAGGTGTCGATAGGCATTTCAGATATAGGTGTCGATAGGCATTTCAGATATAGGTGCCGATAGGCATTTCAGATATAGTTGCCGATTGGCATTTTAAAAATAGGTGCCGATAGGCATTTCAGATATAGAAGCCGATAGGCATTTCAAATATAGGTGCCGATAGGCATTCCAGATATGGTTGCCGATAGGCATTTCAAATATAGGTGCTGATAGGCATTTCAGATGTAGTTTCCGATAGGCATTTCAAAAATAGGTGTCGATAGGCATTTCAGATATAGGTGTCGATAGGCATTTCAGATATAGGTGTCGATAGGCATTTCAGATATAGGTGTCGATAGGCATTTCAGATATAGGTGTCGATAGGCATTTCAGATATAGGTGTCGATAGGCACTTCAGATATAGGTGCCGATAGGCATTTCAGATATAGTTGCAGATTGGCAATTTAAAAATAGGTGCCGATAGGCATATTAGATATAGAAGCCGATAGGCATTTCAAATATAGGTGCCGATAGGCATTCCAGATATGGTTGCCGATAGGCATTTCAAAAATAGGTGCTGATAGGCATTTAAGATGTAGTTTCCGATAGGCATTTCAAAAATAGGTGTCGATAGGCATTTCAGATATAGGTGTCGATAGGCATTTCAGATATAGGTGTCGATAGGCATTTCAGATATAGGTGTCGATAGGCATTTCAGATATAGGTGTCGATAGGCATTTCAGATATAGGTGTCGATAGGCATTTCAGGTATAGGTGTCGATAGGCATTTCAGATATAGGTGTCGATAGGCATTTCAGATATAGGTGTCGATAGGCATTTCAGATATAGTTGCCGATTGGCATTTTAAAAATAGGTGCCGATAGGCATTTCAGATATAGAAGCCGATAGGCATTTCAAATATAGGTGCCGATAGGCATTCCATATATGGTTGCCGATAGGCATTTCAAATATAGGTGCTGATAGGCATTTCAGATGTAGTTTCCGATAGGCATTTCAAAAATAGGTGTCGATAGGCATTTCAGATATAGGTGTCGATAGGCATTTCAGATATAGGTGTCGATAGGCATTTCAGATATAGGTGTCGATAGGCATTTCAGGTATAGGTGTCGATAGGCATTTCAGATATAGGTGTCGATAGGCATTTCAGATATAGGTGTCGATAGGCATTTCAGATATAGTTGCCGATTGGCATTTTAAAAATAGGTGCCGATAGGCATTTCAGATATAGAAGCCGATAGGCATTTCAAATATAGGTGCCGATAGGCATTCCATATATGGTTGCCGATAGGCATTTCAAATATAGGTGCTGATAGGCATTTCAGATGTAGTTTCCGATAGGCATTTCAAAAATAGGTGTCGATAGGCATTTCAGATATAGGTGTCGATAGACATTTCAGATATAGGTGCCGATAGGCATTTCAGATATAGTTGCCGATTGGCATTTTAAAGATAGGTGCCGATAGGCATTTCAGATATAGAAGCCGATAGGCATTTCAAATATAGGTGCCGATAGGCATTCCAGATATGGTTGCCGATAGGCATTTCAAATATAGGTGCTGATAGGCATTTCAGATGTAGTTACCGATAGGCATTTCAAAAATAGGTGTCGATAGGCATTTCAGATATAGCTGTCGATAGGCATTTCAGATATAGGTGTCGATAGGCATTTCAGATATAGGTGTCGATAGGCATTTCAGATATAGGTGTCGATAGGCATTTCAGGTATAGGTGTCGATAGGCATTTCAGATATAGGTGTCGATAGGCATTTCAGATATAGGTGTCGATAGGCATTTCAGATATAGGTGTCGATAGGCATTTCAGATATAAGTGCCGATAGGCATTTCAGATATAGTTGCCGATTGGCATTTTAAAAATAGGTGCCGATACGCATTTCAGATATAGAAGCCGATAGGCATTTCAAATATAGGTGCCGATAGGCATTCTAGATATGGTTGCCGATAGGCATTTCAAATATAGGTGCTGATAGGCATTTCAGATGTAGATTCCGATAGGCATTTCAAAAATAGGTGTCGATAGGCATTTCAGATATAAGTGTCGATAGGCATTTCAGATATAGGTGTCGATAGGCATTTCAGATATAGGTGTCGATAGGCATTTCAGATATAGGTGTCGATAGGCATTTCAGATATAGGTGTCGATAGGCATTTCAGATATAGGTGTCGATAGGCATTTCAGATATAGGTGTCGATAGGCATTTCAGATATAGGTGCCGATAGGCATTTCAGATATAGTTGCCGATTGGCATTTTAAAAATAGGTGCCGATAGGCATTTCAGATATAGAAGCCGATAGGCATTTCAAATATAGGTGCCGATAGGCATTCCAGATATGGTTGCCGATAGGCATTTCAAATATAGGTGCTGATAGGCATTTCAGATGTAGTTTCCGATAGGCATTTCAAAAATAGGTGTCGATAGGCATTTCAGATATAGGTGTCGATAGGCATTTCAGATATATGTGTCGATAGGCATTTCAGATATAGGTGTCGATAGGCATTTCAGATATAGGTGTCGATAGGCATTTCAGATATAGGTGTCGATAGGCATTTCAGATATAGGTGTCGATAGGCATTTCAGATATAGGTGTCGATACGCATTTCAGATATAGGTGTCGATAGGCATTTCAGATATAGGTGTCGATAGGCATTTCAGATATAGGTGTCGATAGGCAATTCAGATATAGGTGTCGATAGGCATTTCAGATATAGGTGTCGATAGGCATTTCAGATATAGGTGTCGATAGGCATTTCAGATATAGGTGCCGATAGGCATTTCAGATATAGTTGCCGATTGGCATTTTAAAAATAGGTGCCGATAGGCATTTCAGATATAGAAGCCGATAGGCATTTCAAATATAGGTGCCGATAGGCATTCCAGATATGGTTGCCGATAGGCATTTTAAATATAGGTGCTGATAGGCATTTCAGATGTAGTTTCCGATAGGCATTTCAAAAATAGGTGTCGATAGGCATTTCAGATATAGGTGTCGATAGGCATTTCAAATATAGGTGTCGATAGGCATTTCAGATATAGGTGTCGATAGGCATTTCAGATATAGGTGTCGATAGGCATTTCAGATATAGGTGTCGATAGGCATTTCAGATATAGGTGTCGATAGGCATTTCACATATAGGTGTCGATAGGCATTTCAGATATAGGTGTCGATAGGCATTTCAGATATAGGTGTCGATAAGCATTTCAGATATAGGTGTCGATAGGCTTTTCAGATATAGGTGTCGATAGGCATTTCAGATATAGGTGCTGATAGGCATTTCAGATATAGTTGCCGATTGGCATTTTAAAAATAGGTGCCGATAGGCATTTCAGATATAGAAGCCGATAGGCATTTCAAATATAGGTGCCGATAGGCATTCCAGATATGGTTGCCGATAGGCATTTCAAATATAGGTGCTGATAGGAATTTCAGATGTAGTTTTCGATAGGCATTTCAAAAATAGGTGTCGATAGGCATTTCAGATATAGGTGTCGATAGGCAATTCAGATATAGGTGCCGATAGGCATTTCAAATATAGTTGCCGATTGGCATTTTAAAAATAGGTGCCGATAGGCATTTCAGATATAGAAGCCGATAGGCATTTCAAATATAGGTGCCGATAGGCATTCCAGATATGGTTGCCGATAGGCATTTCAAATATAGGTGCTGATAGGCATTTCAGATGTAGTTTCCGATAGGCATTTCAAAAATAGGTGTCGATAGGCATTTCAGATATAGGTGTCGATAGGCATTTCAGATATAGGTGTCGATAGGCATTTCAGATATAGGTGTCGATAGGCATTTCAGATATAGGTGTCGATAGGCATTTCAGATATAAGTGTCGATAGGCATTTCAGATATAGGTGCCGATAGGCATTTCAGATATAGTTGCCGATTGGCATTTTTAAAATAGGTGCCGATAGGCATTTCAGATAGAGAAGCCGATAGGCATTTCAAATATAGGTGCCGATATGCATTCCAGATATGGTTGCCGATAGGCATTTCAAATATAGGTGCTGATAGGCATTTCAGATGTAGTTTCCGATACGCATTTCAAAAATAGGTGTCGATAGGCATTTCAGATATAGGTGTCGATACGCATTTCAGATATAGGTGTCGATAGGCATTTCAGATATAGGTGTCGATAGGCATTTCAGATATAGGTGTCGATAGGCATTTCAGATATAGGTGTCGATAGGCATTTCAGATATAGGTGTCGATAAGCATTTCAGATATAGGTGTCGATAGGCTTTTCAGATATAGGTGTCGATAGGCATTTCAGATATAGGTGCTGATAGGCATTTCAGATATAGTTGCCGATTGGCATTTTAAAACTAGGTGCCGATAGGCATTTCAGATATAGAAGCCGATAGGCATTTCAAATATAGGTGCCGATAGGCATTCCAGATATGGTTGCCGATAGGCATTTCAAATATAGGTGCTGATAGGAATTTCAGATGTAGTTTCCGATAGGCATTTCAAAAATAGGTGTCGATAGGCATTCCAGATATAGGTGTCGATAGGCATTTCAGATATAGGTGTCGATAGGCATTTCAGATATAGGTGTCGATAGGCATTTCAGATATAGGTGTCGATAGGCATTTCAGATATAGGTGTCGATAGGCATTTCAGATATAGGTGTCGATAGGCATTTCAGATATAGGTGCCGATAGGCATTTCAAAAATAGGTGTCGATAGGCATTTCAGATATAGGTGTCGATAGGCATTTCAGATATAGGTGTCGATAGGCATTTCAGATGTAGGTGTCGATAGGCATTTCAGATATAGGTGTCGATAGGCATTTCAGATATATGTGTCGATAGGCATTTCAGATATAGGTGTCGATAGGCATTTCAGATATAGGTGTCGATAGGCATTTCAGATATAGGTGCTGATAGGCATTTCAGATATAGTTGCCGGTTGGCATTTTAAAAATAGCTGCCGATAGGCATTTCAGATATTGAAGCCGATAGGCATTTCAAATATAGGTGCCGATAGGCATTTCAGATATGGTTGCCGATAGGCATTTCAAATATAGGTGCTGATAGGCATTTCAGATGTAGTTTCCGATAGGCATTTCAAAAATAGGTGTCGATAGGCATTTCTGATATAGGTGTCGATAGGCATTTCAGATATAGGTGTCGATAGGCATTTCAGATATAGGTGTCGATAGGCATTTCAGATATAGGTGTCGATAGGCATTTCAGATATAGGTGTCGATAGGCATTTCAGATATAGGTGTCGATAGGCATTTCAGATATAGGTGTCGATAGGCATTTCAGATATAGGTGTCGATAGGCATTTCAGATATAGGTGCCGATAGGCATTTCAGATATAGTTGCCGATTTGCATTTTAAAAATAGGTGCCGATAGGCATTTCAGATATAGAAGCCGATAGGCATTTCAAATATAGGTGCCGATAGGCATTCCAGATATGGTTGCCGATAGGCATTTCAAATATAGGTGCTGATAGGCATTTCAGATGTAGTTTCCGATAGGCATTTCAAAAATAGGTGTCGATAGGCATTTCAGATATAGGTGTCGATAGGCATTTCAGATATAGGTGTCGATAGGCATTTCAGATATATGTGTCGATAGGCATTTCAGATATAGGTGTCGACAGGCATTTCAGATATAGGTGTCGATAGGCATTTCAGATATAGGTGCCGATAGGCATTTCAGATATAGGTGTCGATAGGCATTTCAGATATAGGTGTCGATAGGCATTTCAGATATAGGTGTCGATAGGCATTTCAGATGTAGTTTCCGATAGGCATTTCAAAAATAGGTGTCGATAGGCATTTCAGATATAGGTGTCGATAGGCATTTCAGATATAGGTGTCGATAGGCATTTCAGATATAGGTGTCGATAGGCATTTCAGATATAGGTGTCGATAGGCATTTCAGATATAGGTGTCGATAGGCATTTCAGATATAGGTGTCGATAGGCATTTCAGATATAGGTGTCGATAGGCATTTCAGATATAGGTGTCGATAGGCATTTCAGATATAGGTGTCGATAGGCATTTCAGATATAGGTGTCGATAGGCATTTCAGATATAGGTGCCGATAGGCATTTCAGATATAGTTGCCGATTGGCATTTTAAAAATAGGTGCCGATAGGCATTTCAGATATAGAAGCCGATAGGCATTTCAAATATAGGTGCCGATAGGCATTCCAGATATGGTTGCCGATAGGCATTTCAAATATAGGTGCTGATAGGCATTTCAGATGTAGTTTCCGATAGGCATTTCAAAAATAGGTGTCGATAGGCATTTCAGATATAGGTGTCGATAGGCATTTCAGATATAGGTGTCGATAGGCATTTCAGATATAGGTGTCGATAGGCATTTCAGATATAGGTGTCGATAGGCATTTCAGATATAGGTGTCGATAGGCATTTCAGATATAGGTGCCGATAGGCATTTCAGATATAGTTGCAGATTGGCAATTTAAAAATAGGTGCCGATAGGCATATTAGATATAGAAGCCGATAGGCATTTCAAATATAGGTGCCGATAGGCATTCCAGATATGGTTGCCGATAGGCATTTCAAACATAGGTGCTGATAGGCATTTAAGATGTAGTTTCCGATAGGCATTTCAAAAATAGGTGTCGATAGGCATTTCAGATATAGGTGTCGATAGGCATTTCAGATATAGGTGTCGATAGGCATTTCAGATATAGGTGTCGATAGGCATTTCAGATATAGGTGTCGATAGGCATTTCAGATATAGGTGTCGATAGGCATTTCAGATATAGGTGTCGATAGGCATATCAGATATAGTTGCCGATTGGCATTTTAAAAATAGGTGCCGATAGGCATTTCAGATATAGAAGCCGATAGGCATTTCAAATATAGGTGCCGATAGGCATTCCATATATGGTTGCCGATAGGCATTTCAAATATAGGTGCTGATAGGCATTTCAGATGTAGTTTCCGATAGGCATTTCAAAAATAGGTGTCGATAGGCATTTCAGATATAGGTGTCGATAGGCATTTCAGATATAGGTGTCGATAGGCATTTCAGATATAAGTGTCGATAGGCATTTCAGGTATAGGTGTCGATAGGCATTTCGGATATAGGTGTCGATAGGCATTTCAGATATAGGTGTCGATAGGCATTTCAGATATAGTTGCCGATTGGCATTTTAAAAATAGGTGCCGATAGGCATTTCAGATATAGAAGCCGATAGGCATTTCAAATATAGGTGCCGATAGGCATTCCATATATGGTTGCCGATAGGCATTTCAAATATAGGTGCTGATAGGCATTTCAGATGTAGTTTCCGATAGGCATTTCAAAAATAGGTGTCGATAGGCATTTCAGATATAGGTGTCGATAGACATTTCAGATATAGGTGCCGATAGGCATTTCAGATATAGTTGCCGATTGGCATTTTAAAGATAGGTGCCGATAGGCATTTCAGATATAGAAGCCGATAGGCATTTCAAATATAGGTGCCGATAGGCATTCCAGATATGGTTGCCGATAGGCATTTCAAATATAGGTGCTGATAGGCATTTCAGATGTAGTTACCGATAGGCATTTCAAAAATAGGTGTCGATAGGCATTTCAGATATAGCTGTCGATAGGCATTTCAGATATAGGTGTCGATAGGCATTTCAGATATAGGTGTCGATAGGCATTTCAGATATAGGTGTCGATAGGCATTCCATATATGGTTGCCGATAGGCATTTCAAATATAGGTGCTGATAGGCATTTCAGATGTAGTTTCCGATAGGCATTTCAAAAATAGGTGTCGATAGGCATTTCAGATATAGGTGTCGATAGGCATTTCAGATATAGGTGTCGATAGGCATTCCATATATGGTTGCCGATAGGCATTTCAAATATAGGTGCTGATAGGCATTTCAGATGTAGTTTCCGATAGGCATTTCAAAAATAGGTGTCGATAGGCATTTCAGATATAGGTGTCGATAGGCATTTCAGATATAGGTGTCGATAGGCATTTCAGATATAAGTGTCGATAGGCATTTCAGGTATAGGTGTCGATAGGCATTTCAGATATAGGTGTCGATAGGCATTTCAGATATAGGTGTCGATAGGCATTTCAGATATAGTTGCCGATTGGCATTTTAAAAATAGGTGCCGATAGGCATTTCAGATATAGAAGCCGATAGGCATTTCAAATATAGGTGCCGATAGGCATTCCATATATGGTTGCCGATAGGCATTTCAAATATAGGTGCTGATAGGCATTTCAGATGTAGTTTCCGATAGGCATTTCAAAAATAGGTGTCGATAGGCATTTCAGATATAGGTGTCGATAGACATTTCAGATATAGGTGCCGATAGGCATTTCAGATATAGTTGCCGATTGGCATTTTAAAGATAGGTGCCGATAGGCATTTCAGATATAGAAGCCGATAGGCATTTCAAATATAGGTGCCGATAGGCATTCCAGATATGGTTGCCGATAGGCATTTCAAATATAGGTGCTGATAGGCATTTCAGATGTAGTTACCGATAGGCATTTCAAAAATAGGTGTCGATAGGCATTTCAGATATAGCTGTCGATAGGCATTTCAGATATAGGTGTCGATAGGCATTTCAGATATAGGTGTCGATAGGCATTTCAGATATAGGTGTCGATAGGCATTTCAGATATAGGTGTCGATAGGCATTTCAGATATAGGTGTCGATAGGCATTTCAGATATAGGTGTCGATAGGCATTTCAGATATAGGTGTCGATAGGCATTTCAGATATAAGTGCCGATAGGCATTTCAGATATAGTTGCCGATTGGCATTTTAAAAATAGGTGCCGATAGGCATTTCAGATATAGAAGCCGATAGGCATTTCAAATATAGGTGCCGATAGGCATTCTAGATATGGTTGCCGATAGGCATTTCAAATATAGGTGCTGATAGGCATTTCAGATGTAGATTCCGATAGGCATTTCAAAAATAGGTGTCGATAGGCATTTCAGATATAAGTGTCGATAGGCATTTCAGATATAGGTGTCGATAGGCATTTCAGATATAGGTGTCGATAGGCATTTCAGATATAGGTGTCGATAGGCATTTCAGATATAGGTGTCGATAGGCATTTCAGATATAGGTGTCGATAGGCATTTCAGATATAGGTGTCGATAGGCATTTCAGATATAGGTGCCGATAGGCATTTCAGATATAGTTGCCGATTGGCATTTTAAAAATAGGTGCCGATAGGCATTTCAGATATAGAAGCCGATAGGCATTTCAAATATAGGTGCCGATAGGCATTCCAGATATGGTTGCCGATAGGCATTTCAAATATAGGTGCTGATAGGCATTTCAGATGTAGTTTCCGATAGGCATTTCAAAAATAGGTGTCGATAGGCATTTCAGATATAGGTGTCGATAGGCATTTCAGATATATGTGTCGATAGGCATTTCAGATATAGGTGTCGATAGGCATTTCAGATATAGGTGTCGATAGGCATTTCAGATATAGGTGTCGATAGGCATTTCAGATATAGGTGTCGATAGGCATTTCAGATATAGGTGTCGATACGCATTTCAGATATAGGTGTCGATAGGCATTTCAGATATAGGTGTCGATAGGCATTTCAGATATAGGTGTCGATAGGCAATTCAGATATAGGTGTCGATAGGCATTTCAGATATAGGTGTCGATAGGCATTTCAGATATAGGTGTCGATAGGCATTTCAGATATAGGTGCCGATAGGCATTTCAGATATAGTTGCCGATTGGCATTTTAAAAATAGGTGCCGATAGGCATTTCAGATATAGAAGCCGATAGGCATTTCAAATATAGGTGCCGATAGGCATTCCAGATATGGTTGCCGATAGGCATTTTAAATATAGGTGCTGATAGGCATTTCAGATGTAGTTTCCGATAGGCATTTCAAAAATAGGTGTCGATAGGCATTTCAGATATAGGTGTCGATAGGCATTTCAAATATAGGTGTCGATAGGCATTTCAGATATAGGTGTCGATAGGCATTTCAGATATAGGTGTCGATAGGCATTTCAGATATAGGTGTCGATAGGCATTTCAGATATAGGTGTCGATAGGCATTTCAGATATAGGTGTCGATAGGCATTTCAGATATAGGTGTCGATAGGCATTTCAGATATAGGTGTCGATAAGCATTTCAGATATAGGTGTCGATAGGCTTTTCAGATATAGGTGTCGATAGGCATTTCAGATATAGGTGCTGATAGGCATTTCAGATATAGTTGCCGATTGGCATTTTAAAAATAGGTGCCGATAGGCTTTTCAGATATAGAAGCCGATAGGCATTTCAAATATAGGTGCCGATAGGCATTCCAGATATGGTTGCCGATAGGCATTTCAAATATAGGTGCTGATAGGAATTTCAGATGTAGTTTCCGATAGGCATTTCAAAAATAGGTGTCGATAGGCATTTCAGATATAGGTGTCGATAGGCAATTCAGATATAGGTGCCGATAGGCATTTCAAATATAGTTGCCGATTGGCATTTTAAAAATAGGTGCCGATAGGCATTTCAGATATAGAAGCCGATAGGCATTTCAAATATAGGTGCCGATAGGCATTCCAGATATGGTTGCCGATAGGCATTTCAAATATAGGTGCTGATAGGCATTTCAGATGTAGTTTCCGATAGGCATTTCAAAAATAGGTGTCGATAGGCATTTCAGATATAGGTGTCGATAGGCATTTCAGATATAGGTGTCGATAGGCATTTCAGATATAGGTGTCGATAGGCATTTCAGATATAGGTGTCGATAGGCATTTCAGATATAGGTGTCGATAGGCATT
The DNA here is from genome assembly GCA_034508555.1 of Venustoraphidia nigricollis. Lineage (NCBI taxonomy): Eukaryota > Metazoa > Arthropoda > Insecta > Raphidioptera > Raphidiidae > Venustoraphidia > Venustoraphidia nigricollis. Next base: position 19,217 of record JAVRKA010000386.1, on the reverse strand, counting down.
TCAGATATAAGTGTCGATAGGCATTTCAGATATAGGTGCCGATAGGCATTTCAGATATAGTTGCCGATTGGCATTTTTAAAATAGGTGCCGATAGGCATTTCAGATAGAGAAGCCGATAGGCATTTCAAATATAGCTGCCGATATGCATTCCAGATATGGTTGCCGATAGGCATTTCAAATATATGTGCTGATAGGCATTTCAGATGTAGTTTCCGATACGCATTTCAAAAATAGGTGTCGATAGGCATTTCAGATATAGGTGTCGATACGCATTTCAGATATAGGTGTCGATAGGCATTTCAGATATAGGTGTCGATAGGCATTTCAGATATAGGTGTCGATAGGCATTTCAGATATAGGTGTCGATAGGAATTTTAGATATAGGTGTCGATAAGCATTTCAGATATAGGTGTCGATAGGCTTTTCAGATATAGGTGTCGATAGGCATTTCAGATGTAGGTGTCGATAGGCATTTCAGATATAGGTGTCGATAGGCATTTCAGATATATGTGTCGATAGGCATTTCAGATATAGGTGTCGATAGGCATTTCAGATATAGGTGTCGATAGGCATTTCAGATATAGGTGCCGATAGGCATTTCAGATATAGTTGCCGGTTGGCATTTTAAAAATAGCTGCCGATAGGCATTTCAGATATTGAAGCCGATAGGCATTTCAAATATAGGTGCCGATAGGCATTTCAGATATGGTTGCCGATAGGCATTTCAAATATAGGTGCTGATAGGCATTTCAGATGTAGTTTCCGATAGGCATTTCAAAAATAGGTGTCGATAGGCATTTCTTATATAGGTGTCGATAGGCATTTCAGATATAGGTGTCGATAGGCATTTCAGATATAGGTGTCGATAGGCATTTCAGATATAGGTGTCGATAGGCATTTCAGATATAGGTGTCGATAGGCATTTCAGATATAGGTGCCGATAGGCATTTCAAATATAGTTGCCGATTGGCATTTTAAAAATAGGTGCCGATAGGCATTTCAGATATAGAAGCCGATAGGCATTTCAAATATAGGTGCCGATAGGCATTCCAGATATGATTGCCGATAGGCATTTCAAATATAGGTGCTGATAGGCATTTCAGATGTAGTTTCCGATAGGCATTTCAAAAATAGGTGTCGATAGGTATTTCAGATATAAGTGTCGATAGGCATTTCAAATATAGGTGTCGATAGGCATTTCAGATATAGGTGTCGATAGGCATTTCAGATATAGGTGTCGATAGGCATTTCAGATATAGGTGTCGATAGGCATTTCAGATATAGGTGTCGATAGGCATTTCAGATATAGGTGTCGATAGGAATTTCAGATATAGGTGCCGATAGGCATTTCAGATATAGTTGCAGATTGGCAATTTAAAAATAGGTGCCGATAGGCATATTAGATATAGAAGCCGATAGGCATTTCAAATATAGGTGCCGATAGGCATTTCAGATATGGTTGCCGATAGGCATTTCAAATATAGGTGCTGATAGGCATTTCAGATGTAGTTTCCGATAGGCATTTCAAAAATAGGTGTCGATAGGCATTTCAGATATAGGTGTCGATAGGCATTTCAGATATAGGTGTCGATAGGCATTTCAGATATAGGTGTCGATAGGCATTTCAGATATAGGTGTCGATAGGCATTTCAGATATAGGTGTCGATAGGCATTTCAGATATAGGTGTCGATAGGCATTTCAGATATAGGTGTCGATAGGCATTTCAGATATAGGTGTCGATAGGCATTTCAGATATAGGTGTCGATAGGCATTTCAGATATAGTTGCCGATTGGCATTTTAAAAATAGGTGCCGATAGGCATTTCAGATATAGAAGCCGATAGGCATTTCAAATATAGGTGCCGATAGGCATTCCATATATGGTTGCCGATAGGCATTTCAAATATAGGTGCTGATAGGCATTTCAGATGTAGTTTCCGATAGGCATTTCAAAAATAGGTGTCGATAGGCATTTCAGATATAGGTGTCGATAGGCATTTCAGATATAGGTGCCGATAGGCATTTCAGATATAGTTGCCGATTGGCATTTTAAAGATAGGTGCCGATAGGCATTTCAGATATAGAAGCCGATAGGCATTTCAAATATAGGTGCCGATAGGCATTCCAGATATGGTTGCCGATAGGCATTTCAAATATAGGTGCTGATAGGCATTTCAGATGTAGTTACCGATAGGCATTTCAAAAATAGGTGTCGATAGGCATTTCAGATATAGGTGTCGATAGGCATTTCAGATATAGGTGTCGATAGGCATTTCAGATATAGGTGTCGATAGGCATTTCAGATATAGGTGTCGATAGGCATTTCAGATATAGGTGTCGATAGGCATTTCAGATATAGGTGTCGATAGGCATTTCAGATATAGGTGTCGATAGGCATTTCAGATATAGGTGTCGATAGGCATTTCAGATATAGGTGCCGATAGGCATTTCAGATATAGTTGCCGATTGGCATTTTAAAAATAGGTGCCGATAGGCATTTCAGATATAGAAGCCGATAGGCATTTCAAATATAGGTGCCGATAGGCATTCTAGATATGGTTGCCGATAGGCAGTTCAAATATAGGTGCTGATAGGCATTTCAGATGTAGTTTCCGATAGGCATTTCAAAAATAGGTGTCGATAGGCATTTCAGATATAGGTGTCGATAGGCATTTCAGATATAGGTGTCGATAGGCATTTCAGATATAGGTGTCGATAGGCATTTCAGATATAGGTGTCGATAGGCATTTCAGATATAGGTGTCGATAGGCATTTCAGATATAGGTGTCGATAGGCATTTCAGATATAGGTGTCGATAGGCATTTCAGATATAGGTGCCGATAGGCATTTCAGATATAGTTGCCGATTGGCATTTTAAAAATAGGTGCCGATAGGCATTTCAGATATAGAAGCCGATAGGCATTTCAAATATAGGTGCCGATAGGCATTCCAGATATGGTTGCCGATAGGCATTTCAAATATAGGTGCTGATAGGCATTTCAGATGTAGTTTCCGATAGGCATTTCAAAAATAGGTGTCGATAGGCATTTCAGATATAGGTGTTGATAGGCATTTCAGATATAGGTGTCGATAGGCATTTCAGATATAGGTGTCGATAGGCATTTCAGATATAGGTGTCGATAGGCATTTCAGATATAGGTGTCGATAGGCATTTCAGATATAGGTGTCGATAGGCATTTCAGATATAGGTGTCGATAGGCATTTCAGATATAGGTGTCGATAGGCATTTCAGATATAGGTGTCGATAGGGATTTCAGATATAGGTGTCGATAGGCATTTCAGATATAGGTGTCGATAGGCATTTCAGATATAGGTGCCGATAGGCATTTCAGATATAGTTGACGATTGGCATTTTAAAAATAGGTGCCGATAGGCATTTCAGATATAGAAGCCGATAGGCATTTCAAATATAGGTGCCGATAGGCATTCCAGATATGGTTGCCGATAGGCATTTCAAATATAGGTGCTGATAGGCATTTCAGATGTAGTTTCCGATAGGCATTTCAAAAATAGGTGTCGATAGGCATTTCAGATATAGGTGTCGATAGGCATTTCAGATATAGGTGTCGATAGGCATTTCAGATATAGGTGTCGATAGGCATTTCAGATATAGGTGTCGATAGGCATTTCAGATATAGGTGTCGATAGGCATTTCAGATATAGGTGCCGATAGGCATTTCGGATATAGTTGCCGATTGGCATTTTAAAAATAGGTGCCGATAGGCATTTCAGATATAGAAGCCGATAGGCATTTCAAATATAGGTGCCGATAGGCATTCCAGATATTGTTGCCGATAGGCATTTCAAATATAGGTGCTGATAGGCATTTCAGATGTAGTTTCCGATAGGCATTTCAAAAATAGGTTTCGATAGGCATTTCAGATATAGGTGTCGATAGGCATTTCAGATATAGGTGTTGATAGGCATTTCAGATATAGGTGTCGATAGGCATTTCAGATATAGGTGTCGATAGGCATTTCAGATATACGTGCCGATAGGCATTTCAGATATAGTTGCCGATTGGCATTTTAAAAATAGGTGCCGATAGGCATTTCAGATATAAAAGCCGATAGGCATTTCAAATATAGGTGCCGATAGGCATTCCAGATATTGTTGCCGATAGGCATTTCAAATATAGGTGCTGATAGGCATTTCAGATGTAGTTTCCGATAGGCATTTCAAAAATAGGTGTCGATAGGCATTTCAGATATAGGTGTCGATAGGCATTTCAGATATAGGTGCCGATAGGCATTTCAAATATAGTTGCCGATTGGCATTTTAAAAATAGGTGCCGATAGGCATTTCAGATATAGAAGCCGATAGGCATTTCAAATATTGGTGCCGATAGGCATTCCAGATATGGTTGCCGATAGGCATTTCAAATATAGGTGCTGATAGGCATTTCAGATGTAGTTTCCGATAGGCATTTCAAAAATAGGTGTCGATAGGCATTTCAGATATAGGTGTCGATAGGCATTTCAGATATAGGTGTCGATAGGCATTTCAGATATAAGTGTCGATAGGCATTTCAGATATAGGTGTCGATAGGCATTTCAAATATAGGTGTCGATAGGCATTTCAGATATAGGTGTCGATAGGCATTTCAGATATAGGTGTCGATAGGCATTTCAGATATAGGTGTCGATAGGCATTTCAGATATAGGTGCCGATAGGCATTTCAGATATAGTTGCCGATTGGCATTTTAAAAATAGGTGCCGATAGGCATTTCAGATATAGAAGCCGATAGGCATTTCAAATATAGGTGCCGATAGGCATTCCAGAAATGGTTGCCGATAGGCATTTCAAATATAGGTGCTGATAGGCATTTTAGATGTAGTTTCCGATAGGCATTTCAAAAATAGGTGTCGATAGGCATTTCAGATATAGGTGTCGATAGGCATTTCAGATATAGGTGTCGATAGGCATTTCAGATATAGGTGTCGATAGGCATTTCAGATATAGGTGTCGATAGGCATTTCAGATATAGGTGTCGATAGGCATTTCAGATATAGGTGTCGATAGGCATTTCAGATATAGGTGCCGATAGGCATTTCAGATATAGTTGCCGATTGGCATTTTAAAAATAGGTGCCGATAGGCATTTCAGATATAGAAGCCGATAGGCATCTCAAATATAGGTGCCGATAGGCATTCCAGATATGGTTGCCGATAGGCATTTCAAATATAGGTGCTGATAGGCATTTCAGATGTAGTTTCCGATAGGCATTTCAAAAATAGGTGTCGATAGGCATTTCAGATATAGGTGTCGATAGGCATTTCAGATATAGGTGTCGATAGGCATTTCAGATATAGGTGTCGATAGGCATTTCAGATATAAGTGTCGATAGGCATTTCAGATATAGGTGTCGATAGGCATTTACGATATAGGTGTCGATAGGCATTTCAGATATAGGTGTCGATAGGCATTTCAGATATAGGTGCCGATAGGCATTTCAGATATAGTTGCCGATTGGCATTTTAAAAATAGGTGCCGATAGGCATTTCAGATATAGAAGCCGTTAGGCATTTCAATATAGGTGCCGATAGGCATTCCAGATATGGTTGCCGATAGGCATTTCAAATATAGGTGCTGATAGGCATTTCAGATGTAGTTTCCGATAGGCATTTCAAAAATAGGTGTCGATAGGCATTTCAGATATAGGTGTCGATAGGCATTTCAGATATAGGTGTCGATAGGCATTTCAGATATAGGTGTCGATAGGCATTTCAGATATAGGTGTCGATAGGCATTTCAGATATAGGTGTCGATAGGCATTTCAGATATAGGTGTCGATAGGCATTTCAGATATAGGTGTCGATAGGCATTTCAGATATAGGTGCCGATAGGCATTTCAGATATAGTTGCCGATTGGCATTTTAAAAATAGGTGCCGATAGGCATTTCAGATATAGAAGCCGATAGGCATTTCAAATATAGGTGCCGATAGGCATTCCAGATATGGTTGACGATAGGCATTTCAAATATAGGTGCTGATAGGCATTTCAGATGTAGTTTCCGATAGGCATTTTTAAAATAGGTGTCGATAGGCATTTCAGATATAGGTGTCGATAGGCATTTCAGATATAGGTGTCGATAGGCATTTCAGATATAGGTGTCGATAGGCATTTCAGATATAGGTGTCGATAGGCATTTCAGATATAGGTGTCGATAGGCATTTCAGATATAGGTGTCGATAGGCATTTCAGATATAGGTGTCGATAGGCATTTCAGATATAGGTGTCGATAGGCATTTCAGATATAGGTGTCGATAGGCATTTCAGATATAGGTGTCGATAGGCATTTCAGATATAGGTGTCGATAGGCATTTCAGATATAGGTGTCGATAGGCATTTCAGATATAGGTGTCGATAGGCATTTCAGATATAGGTGTCGATAGGCATTTCAGATATAGGTGCCGATAGGCATTTCAGATATAGTTGCCGATTGGCATTTTAAAACTAGGTGCCGATAGGCATTTCAGATATAGAAGCCGATAGGCATTTCAAATATAGGTGCCGATAGGCATTCCAGATATGGTTGCCGATAGGCATTTCAAATATAGGTGCTGATAGGAATTTCAGATGTAGTTTCCGATAGGCATTTCAAAAATAGGTGTCGATAGGCATTCTAGATATAGGTGTCGATAGGCATTTTAGATATAGGTGTCGATAGGCATTTCAGATATAGGTGTCGATAGGCATTTCAGATATAGGTGTCGATAGGCATTTCAGATATAGGTGTCGATAGGCATTTCAGATATAGGTGTCGATAGGCATTTCAGATATAGGTGCCGATAGGCATTTCAGATATAGTTGCCGATTGGCATTTTAAAAATAGGTGCCGATAGGCATTTCAGATATAGAAGCCGATAGGCATTTCAAATATAGGTGCCGATAGGCATTCCAGATATGGTTGCCGATAGGCATTTCAAATATAGGTGCTGATAGGCATTTCAGATGTAGTTTCCGATAGGCATTTCAAAAATAGGTGTCGATAGGCATTTCAGATATAGGTGTCGATAGGCATTTCAGATATAGGTGTCGATAGGCATTTCAGATGTAGGTGTCGATAGGCATTTCAGATATAGGTGTCGATAGGCATTTCAGATATAGGTGTCGATAGGCATTTCAGATATAGGTGTCGATAGGCATTTCAGATATAGGTGTCGATAGGCATTTCAGATATAGGTGCCGATAGGCATTTCAGATATAGTTGCCGATTGGCATTTTAAAAATAGCTGCCGATAGGCATTTCAGATATTGAAGCCGATAGGCATTTCAAATATAGGTGCCGATAGGCATTTCAGATATGGTTGCCGATAGGCATTTCAAATATAGGTGCTGATAGGCATTTCAGATGTAGTTTCCGATAGGCATTTCAAAAATAGGTGTCGATAGGCATTTCAGATATAGGTGTCGATAGGCATTTCAGATATAGGTGTCGATAGGCATTTCAGATATAGGTGTCGATAGGCATTTCAGATATAGGTGTCGATAGGCATTTCAGATATAGGTGTCGATAGGCATTTCAGATATAGGTGCCGATAGGCATTTCAAATATAGTTGCCGATTGGCATTTTAATAATAGGTGCCGATAGGCATTTCAGATATAGAAGCCGATAGGCATTTCAAATATAGGTGTCGATAGGCATTCCAGATATGATTGCCGATAGGCATTTCAAATATAGGTGCTGATAGGCATTTCAGATGTAGTTTTCGATAGGCATTTCAAAAATAGGTGTCGATAGGTATTTCAGATATAGGTGTCGATAGGCATTTCAAATATAGGTGTCGATAGGCATTTCAGATATAGGTGTCGATAGGCATTTCAGATATAGGTGTCGATAGGCATTTCAGATATAGGTGTCGATAGGCATTTCAGATATAGGTGTCGATAGGCATTTCAGATATAGGTGTCGATAGGCATTTCAGATATAGGTGCCGATAGGCATTTCAGATATAGTTGCAGATTGGCAATTTAAAAATAGGTGCCGATAGGCATATTAGATATAGAAGCCGATAGGCATTTCAAATATAGGTGCCGATAGGCATTTCAGATATGGTTGCCGATAGGCATTTCAAATATAGGTGCTGATAGGCATTTCAGATGTATTTTCCGATAGGCATTTCAAAAATAGGTGTCGATAGGCATTTCAGATATAGGTGTCGATAGGCATTTCAGATATAGGTGTCGATAGGCATTTCAGATATAGGTGTCGATAGGCATTTCAGATATAGGTGTCGATAGGCATTTCAGATATAGGTGTCGATAGGCATTTCAGATATAGGTGTCGATAGGCATTTCAGATATAGGTGTCGATAGGCATTTCAGATATAGTTGCCGATTGGCATTTTAAAAATAGGTGCCGATAGGCATTTCAGATATAGAAGCCGATAGGCATTTCAAATATAGGTGCCGATAGGCATTCCATATATGGTTGCCGATAGGCATTTCAAATATAGGTGCTGATAGGCATTTCAGATGTAGTTTCTGATAGGCATTTCAAAAATAGGTGTCGATAGGCATTTCAGATATAGGTGTCGATAGGCATTTCAGATATAGGTGCCGATAGGCATTTCAGATATAGTTGCCGATTGGCATTTTAAAGATAGGTGCCGATAGGCATTTCAGATATAGAAGCCGATAGGCATTTCAAATATAGGTGCCGATAGGCATTCCAGATATGGTTGCCGATAGGCATTTCAAATATAGGTGCTGATAGGCATTTCAGATGTAGTTACCGATAGGCATTTTAAAAATAGGTGTCGATAGGCATTTCAGATATAGGTGTCGATAGGCATTTCAGATATAGGTGTCGATAGGCATTTCAGATATAGGTGTCGATAGGCATTTCAGATATAGGTGTCGATAGGCATTTCAGATATAGGTGTCGATAGGCATTTCAGATATAGGTGTCGATAGGCATTTCAGATATAGGTGTCGATAGGCATTTCAGATATAGGTGTCGATAGGCATTTCAGATATAGGTGCCGATAGGCATTTCAGATATAGTTGCCGATTGGCATTTTAAAAATAGGTGCCGATAGGCATTTCAGATATAGAAGCCGATAGGCATTTCAAATATAGGTGCCGATAGGCATTCTAGATATGGTTGCCGATAGGCAGTTCAAATATAGGTGCTGATAGGCATTTCAGATGTAGTTTCCGATAGGCATTTCAAAAATGGGTGTCGATAGGCATTTCAGATATAGGTGTCGATAGGCATTTCAGATATAGGTGTCGATAGGCATTTCAGATATAGGTGTCGATAGGCATTTCAGATATAGGTGTCGATAGGCATTTCAGATATAGGTGTCGATAGGCATTTCAGATTTAGGTGTCGATAGGCATTTCAGATATAGGTGTCGATAGGCATTTCAGATATAGGTGCCGATAGGCATTTCAGATATAGTTGCCGATTGGCATTTTAAAAATAGGTGCCGATAGGCATTTCAGATATAGAAGCCGATAGGCATTTCAAATATAGGTGCCGATAGGCATTCCAGATATGGTTGCCGATAGGCATTTCAAATATAGGTGCTGATAGGCATTTCAGATGTAGTTTCCGATAGGCATTTCAAAAATAGGTGTCGATAGGCATTTCAGATATAGGTGTTGATAGGCATTTCAGATATAGGTGTCGATAGGCATTTCAGATATAGGTGTCGATAGGCATTTCAGATATAGGTGTCGATAGGCATTTCAGATATAGGTGTCGATAGGCATTTCAGATATAGGTGTCGATAGGCATTTCAGATATAGGTGTCGATAGGCATTTCAGATATAGGTGTCGATAGGCATTTCAGATATAGGTGTCGATAGGCATTTCAGATATAGGTGTCGATAGGCATTTCAGATATAGGTGTCGATAGGCATTTCAGATATAGGTGTCGATAGGCATTTCAGATATAGGTGTCGATAGGGATTTCAGATATAGGTGTCGATAGGCATTTCAGATATAGGTGTCGATAGGCATTTCAGATATAGGTGCCGATAGGCATTTCAGATATAGTTGACGATTGGCATTTTAAAAATAGGTGCCGATAGGCATTTCAGATATAGAAGCCGATAGGCATTTCAAATATAGGTGCCGATAGGCATTCCAGATATGGTTGCCGATAGGCATTTCAAATATAGGTGCTGATAGGCATTTCAGATGTAGTTTCCGATAGGCATTTCAAAAATAGGTGTCGATAGGCATTTCAGATATAGGTGTCGATAGGCATTTCAGATATAGGTGTCGATAGGCATTTCAGATATAGGTGTCGATAGGCATTTCAGATATAGGTGTCGATAGGCATTTCAGATATAGGTGTCGATAGGCATTTCAGATATAGGTGCCGATAGGCATTTCGGATATAGTTGCCGATTGGCATTTTAAAAATAGGTGCCGATAGGCATTTCAGATATAGAAGCCGATAGGCATTTCAAATATAGGTGCCGATAGGCATTCCAGATATTGTTGCCGATAGGCATTTCAAATATAGGTGCTGATAGGCATTTCAGATGTAGTTTCCGATAGGCATTTCAAAAATAGGTGTCGATAGGCATTTCAGATATAGGTGTCGATAGGCATTTCAGATATAGGTGTCGATAGGCATTTCAGATATAGGTGTCGATAGGCATTTCAGATATAGGTGTCGATAGGCATTTCAGATATACGTGCCGATAGGCATTTCAGATATAGTTGCCGATTGGCATTTTAAAAATAGGTGCCGATAGGCATTTCAGATATAGAAGCCGATAGGCATTTCAAATATAGGTGCCGATAGGCATTCCAGATATTGTTGCCGATAGGCATTTCAAATATAGCTGCTGATAGGCATTTCAGATGTAGTTTCCGATAGGCATTTCAAAAATAGGTGTCGATAGGCATTTCAGATATAGGTGTCGATAGGCATTTCAGATATAGGTGCCGATAGGCATTTCAAATATAGTTGCCGATTGGCATTTTAAAAATAGGTGCCGATAGGCATTTCAGATATAGAAGCCGATAGGCATTTCAAATATTGGTGCCGATAGGCATTCCAGATATGGTTGCCGATAGGCATTTCAAATATAGGTGCTGATAGGCATTTCAGATGTAGTTTCCGATAGGCATTTCAAAAATAGGTGTCGATAGGCATTTCAGATATAGGTGTCGATAGGCATTTCAGATATAGGTGTCGATAGGCATTTCAGATATAAGTGTCGATAGGCATTTCAGATATAGGTGTCGATAGGCATTTCAGATATAGGTGTCGATAGGCATTTCAGATATAGGTGTCGATAGGCATTTCAGATATAGGTGTCGATAGGCATTTCAGATATAGGTGTCGATAGGCATTTCAGATATAGGTGCCGATAGGCATTTCAGATATAGTTGCCGATTGGCATTTTAAAAATAGGTGCCGATAGGCATTTCAGAAATAGAAGCCGATAGGCATTTCAAATATAGGTGCCGATAAGCATTCCAGATATGGTTGCCGATAGGCATTTCAAATATAGGTGCTGATAGGCATTTCAGATGTAGTTTCCGATAGAAATTTCAAAAATAGGTGTCGATAGGCATTTCAGATATAGGTGTCGATAGGCATTTCAGATATAGGTGTCGATAGGCATTTCAGATATAGGTGTCGATAGGCATTTCAGATATAGGTGTCGATAGGCATTTCAGATATAGGTGTCGATAGGCATTTCAGATATAGGTGTCGATAGGCATTTCAGATATAGGTGTCGATAGGCACTTCAGATATAGGTGCCGATAGGCATTTCAGATATAGTTGCCGATTGGCATTTTAAAAATAGGTGCCGATAGGCATTTCAGATATAGAAGCCGATAGGCATTTCAAATATAGGTGCCGATAGGCATTCCAGATATGGTTGCCGATAGGCATTTCAAATATAGGTGCTGATAGGCATTTCAGATGTAGTTTCCGATAGGCATTTTAAAAATAGGTGTCGATAGGCATTTCAGATATAGGTGTCGATAGGCATTTCAGATATAGGTGTCGATAGGCATTTCAGATATAGGTGTCGATAGGCATTTCAGATATAAGTGCCGATAGGCATTTCAGATATAGGTGTCGATAGGCATTTCAGATATAGGTGTCGATAGGCATTTCAGATATAGGTGTCGATAGGCATTTCAGATATAGGTGCCGATAGGCATTTCAGATATAGTTGCCGATTGGCATTTTAAAAATAGGTGCCGATAGGCATTTCAGATATAGAAGCCGTTAGGCATTTCAAATATAGGTGCCGATAGGCATTCCAGATATGGTTGCCGATAGGCATTTCAAATATAGGTGCTGATAGGCATTTCAGATGTAGTTTCCGATAGGCTTTCAAAAATAGGTGTCGATAGGCATTTCAGATATAGGTGTCGATAGGCATTTCAGATATAGGTGTCGATAGGCATTTCAGATATAGGTGTCGATAGGCATTTCAGATATAGGTGTCGATAGGCATTTCAGATATAGGTGTCGATAGGCATTTCAGATATAGGTGTCGATAGGCATTTCAGATATAGGTGCCGATAGGCATTTCAGATATAGTTGCCGATTGGCATTTTAAAAATAGGTGCCGATAGGCATTTCAGATATAGAAGCCGATAGGCATTTCAAATATAGGTGCCGATAGGCATTCCAGATATGGTTGCCGATAGGCATTTCAAATATAGGTGCTGATAGGCATTTCAGATGTAGTTTCCGATAGGCATTTCAAAAATAGGTGTCGATAGGCATTTCAGATATAGGTGTCGATAGGCATTTCAGATATAGGTGTCGCTATGCATTTCAGATATAGGTGTCGATAGGCATTTCAGATATAGGTGTCGATAGGCATTTCAGATATAGGTGTCGATAGGCATTTCAGATATAGGTGTCGATAGGCATTTCAGATATAGGTGTCGATAGGCATTTCAGATATAGGTGTCGATAGGCATTTCAGATATAGGTGTCGATAGGCATTTCAGATATAGGTGTCGATAGGCATTTCAGATATAGGTGTCGATAGGCATTTCAGATATAGGTGTCGATAGGCATTTCAGATATAGGTGTCGATAGGCATTTCAGATATAGGTGCCGATAGGCATTTCAGATATAGTTGCCGATTGGCATTTTTAAAATAGGTGCCGATAGGCATTTCAGATATAGAAGCTGATAGGCATTTCAAATATAGGTGCCGATAGGTATTCCAGATGTGGTTGCCGATAGGCATTTCAAATATAGGTGCTGATAGGCATTTCAGATGTAGTTTCCGATAGGCATTTCAAAAATAGGTGTCGATAGGCATTTCAGATATAGGTGTCGATAGGCATTTCAGATATAGGTGTCGATAGGCATTTCAGATATAGGTGTCGATAGGCATTTCAGATATAGGTGCCGATAGGCATTTCAGATATAGTTGCCGATTGGCATTTTAAAAATAGGTGCCGATAGGCATTTCAGAAATAGAAGCCGATAGGCATTTCAAATATAGGTGCCGATAAGCATTCCAGATATGGTTGCCGATAGGCATTTCAAATATAGGTGCTGATAGGCATTTCAGATGTAGTTTCCGATAGAAATTTCAAAAATAGGTGTCGATAGGCATTTCAGATATAGGTGTCGATAGGCATTTCAGATATAGGTGTCGATAGGCATTTCAGATATAGGTGTCGATAGGCATTTCAGATATAGGTGTCGATAGGCATTTCAGATATAGGTGTCGATAGGCATTTCAGATATAGGTGTCGATAGGCATTTCAGATATAGGTGTCGATAGGCACTTCAGATATAGGTGCCGATAGGCATTTCAGATATAGTTGCCGATTGGCATTTTAAAAATAGGTGCCGATAGGCATTTCAGATATAGAAGCCGATAGGCATTTCAAATATAGGTGCCGATAGGCATTCCAGATATGGTTGCCGATAGGCATTTCAAATATAGGTGCTGATAGGCATTTCAGATGTAGTTTCCGATAGGCATTTTAAAAATAGGTGTCGATAGGCATTTCAGATATAGGTGTCGATAGGCATTTCAGATATAGGTGTCGATAGGCATTTCAGATATAGGTGTCGATAGGCATTTCAGATATAAGTGCCGATAGGCATTTCAGATATAGGTGTCGATAGGCATTTCAGATATAGGTGTCGATAGGCATTTCAGATATAGGTGTCGATAGGCATTTCAGATATAGGTGCCGATAGGCATTTCAGATATAGTTGCCGATTGGCATTTTAAAAATAGGTGCCGATAGGCATTTCAGATATAGAAGCCGTTAGGCATTTCAAATATAGGTGCCGATAGGCATTCCAGATATGGTTGCCGATAGGCATTTCAAATATAGGTGCTGATAGGCATTTCAGATGTAGTTTCCGATAGGCTTTCAAAAATAGGTGTCGATAGGCATTTCAGATATAGGTGTCGATAGGCATTTCAGATATAGGTGTCGATAGGCATTTCAGATATAGGTGTCGATAGGCATTTCAGATATAGGTGTCGATAGGCATTTCAGATATAGGTGTCGATAGGCATTTCAGATATAGGTGTCGATAGGCATTTCAGATATAGGTGCCGATAGGCATTTCAGATATAGTTGCCGATTGGCATTTTAAAAATAGGTGCCGATAGGCATTTCAGATATAGAAGCCGATAGGCATTTCAAATATAGGTGCCGATAGGCATTCCAGATATGGTTGCCGATAGGCATTTCAAATATAGGTGCTGATAGGCATTTCAGATGTAGTTTCCGATAGGCATTTCAAAAATAGGTGTCGATAGGCATTTCAGATATAGGTGTCGATAGGCATTTCAGATATAGGTGTCGCTATGCATTTCAGATATAGGTGTCGATAGGCATTTCAGATATAGGTGTCGATAGGCATTTCAGATATAGGTGTCGATAGGCATTTCAGATATAGGTGTCGATAGACATTTCAGATATAGGTGTCGATAGGCATTTCAGATATAGGTGTCGATAGGCATTTCAGATATAGGTGTCGATAGGCATTTCAGATATAGGTGTCGATAGGCATTTCAGATATAGGTGTCGATAGGCATTTCAGATATAGGTGTCGATAGGCATTTCAGATATAGGTGTCGATAGGCATTTCAGATATAGGTGCCGATAGGCATTTCAGATATAGTTGCCGATTGGCATTTTTAAAATAGGTGCCGATAGGCATTTCAGATATAGAAGCTGATAGGCATTTCAAATATAGGTGCCGATAGGTATTCCAGATGTGGTTGCCGATAGGCATTTCAAATATAGGTGCTGATAGGCATTTCAGATGTAGTTTCCGATAGGCATTTCAAAAATAGGTGTCGATAGGCATTTCAGATATAGGTGTCGATAGGCATTTCAGATATAGGTGTCGATAGGCATTTCAGATATAGGTGTCGATAGGCATTTCAGATATAGGTGCCGATAGGCATTTCAGATATAGTTGCCGATTGGCATTTTAAAAATAGGTGCCGATAGGCATTTCAGAAATAGAAGCCGATAGGCATTTCAAATATAGGTGCCGATAAGCATTCCAGATATGGTTGCCGATAGGCATTTCAAATATAGGTGCTGATAGGCATTTCAGATGTAGTTTCCGATAGAAATTTCAAAAATAGGTGTCGATAGGCATTTCAGATATAGGTGTCGATAGGCATTTCAGATATAGGTGTCGATAGGCATTTCAGATATAGGTGTCGATAGGCATTTCAGATATAGGTGTCGATAGGCATTTCAGATATAGGTGTCGATAGGCATTTCAGATATAGGTGTCGATAGGCATTTCAGATATAGGTGTCGATAGGCATTTCAGATATAGGTGCCGATAGGCATTTCAGATATAGTTGCCGATTGGCATTTTAAAAATAGGTGCCGATAGGCATTTCAGATATAGAAGCCGATAGGCATTTCAAATATAGGTGCCGATAGGCATTCCAGATATGGTTGCCGATAGGCATTTCAAATATAGGTGCTGATAGGCATTTCAGATGTAGTTTCCGATAGGCATTTTAAAAATAGGTGTCGATAGGCATTTCAGATATAGGTGTCGATAGGCATTTCAGATATAGGTGTCGATAGGCATTTCAGATATAGGTGTCGATAGGCATTTCAGATATAAGTGCCGATAGGCATTTCAGATATAGGTGTCGATAGGCATTTCAGATATAGGTGTCGATAGGCATTTCAGATATAGGTGTCGATAGGCATTTCAGATATAGGTGCCGATAGGCATTTCAGATATAGTTGCCGATTGGCATTTTAAAAATAGGTGCCGATAGGCATTTCAGATATAGAAGCCGTTAGGCATTTCAAATATAGGTGCCGATAGGCATTCCAGATATGGTTGCCGATAGGCATTTCAAATATAGGTGCTGATAGGCATTTCAGATGTAGTTTCCGATAGGCTTTCAAAAATAGGTGTCGATAGGCATTTCAGATATAGGTGTCGATAGGCATTTCAGATATAGGTGTCGATAGGCATTTCAGATATAGGTGTCGATAGGCATTTCAGATATAGGTGTCGATAGGCATTTCAGATATAGGTGTCGATAGGCATTTCAGATATAGGTGTCGATAGGCATTTCAGATATAGGTGCCGATAGGCATTTCAGATATAGTTGCCGATTGGCATTTTAAAAATAGGTGCCGATAGGCATTTCAGATATAGAAGCCGATAGGCATTTCAAATATAGGTGCCGATAGGCATTCCAGATATGGTTGCCGATAGGCATTTCAAATATAGGTGCTGATAGGCATTTCAGATGTAGTTTCCGATAGGCATTTCAAAAATAGGTGTCGATAGGCATTTCAGATATAGGTGTCGATAGGCATTTCAGATATAGGTGTCGCTATGCATTTCAGATATAGGTGTCGATAGGCATTTCAGATATAGGTGTCGATAGGCATTTCAGATATAGGTGTCGATAGGCATTTCAGATATAGGTGTCGATAGGCATTTCAGATATAGGTGTCGATAGGCATTTCAGATATAGGTGTCGATAGGCATTTCAGATATAGGTGTCGATAGGCATTTCAGATATAGGTGTCGATAGGCATTTCAGATATAGGTGTCGATAGGCATTTCAGATATAGGTGTCGATAGGCATTTCAGATATAGGTGTCGATAGGCATTTCAGATATAGGTGCCGATAGGCATTTCAGATATAGTTGCCGATTGGCATTTTTAAAATAGGTGCCGATAGGCATTTCAGATATAGAAGCTGATAGGCATTTCAAATATAGGTGCCGATAGGTATTCCAGATGTGGTTGCCGATAGGCATTTCAAATATAGGTGCTGATAGGCATTTCAGATGTAGTTTCCGATAGGCATTTCAAAAATAGGTGTCGATAGGCATTTCAGATATAGGTGTCGATAGGCATTTCAGATATAGGTGTCGATAGGCATTTCAGATATAGGTGTCGATAGGCATTTCAGATATAGGTGTCGATAGGCATTTCAGATATAGGTGTCGATAGGCATTTCAGATATAGGTGTCGATAGGCATTTCAGATATAGGTGTCGATAGGCATTTCAGATATAGGTGTCGATAGGCATTTCAGATATAGGTGCCGATAGGCATTTCAGATATAGTTGCCGATTGGCATTTTAAAAATAGGTGCCGATAGGCATTTCAGATATAGAAGCCGATAGGCATTTCAAATATAGGTGCCGATAGGCATTCCAGATATGGTTGCCAATAGGCATTTCAAATATAGGTGCTGATAGGCATTTCAGATGTAGTTTCCGATAGGCATTTCAAAAATAGGTGTCGATAGGCATTTCAGATATAGGTGTCGATAGGCATTTCAGATATAGGTGTCGATAGGCATTTCAGATATAGGTGTCGATAGGCATTTCAGATATAGGTGTCGATAGGCATTTCAGATATAGGTGTCGATAGGCATTTCAGATATAGGTGTCGATAGGCATTTCAGATATAGGTGTCGATAGGCATTTCAGATATAGGTGCCGATAGGCATTTCAGATATAGTTGCCGATTGGCATTTTAAAAATAGGTGCCGATAGGCATTTCAGATATAGAAGCCGATAGGCATTTCAAATATAGGTGCCGATAGGCATTCCAGATATGGTTGCCGATAGGCATTTCAAATATAGGTGCTGATAGGCATTTCAGATGTAGTTTCCGATAGGCATTTCAAAAATAGGTGTCGATAGGCATTTCAG
Organism: Venustoraphidia nigricollis; assembly: GCA_034508555.1. Taxonomy (NCBI): domain Eukaryota; kingdom Metazoa; phylum Arthropoda; class Insecta; order Raphidioptera; family Raphidiidae; genus Venustoraphidia; species Venustoraphidia nigricollis. The sequence goes on along the minus strand of JAVRKA010000386.1, from coordinate 1,042 downwards.
ATATAGGTGTCGATAGGCATTTCAGATATAGGTGTCGATAGGCATTTCAGATATAGGTGTCGATAGGCATTTCAGATATAGGTGTCGATAGGCATTTCAGATATAGGTGTCGATAGGCATTTCAGATATAGGTGTCGATAGGCATTTCAGATATAGGTGCCGATAGGCATTTCAGATATAGTTGCCGATTGGCATTTTAAAAATAGGTGCCGATAGGCATTTCAGATATAGAAGCTGATAATCATTTCAAATATAGGTGCCGATAGGTATTCCAGATATGGTTGCCGATAGGCATTTCAAATATAGGTGCTGATAGGCATTTCAGATGTAGTTTCCGATAGGCATTTCAAAAATAGGTGTCGATAGGCATTTCAGATATAGGTGTCGATAGGCATTTCAGATATAGGTGTCGATAGGCATTTCAGATATAGGTGTCGATAGGCATTTCAGATATAGGTGTCGATAGGCATTTCAGATATAGGTGTCGATAGGCATTTCAGATATAGGTGTCGATAGGCATTTCAGATATAGGTGTAGATAGGCATTTCAGATATAGGTGTCGATAGGCATTTCAGATATAGGTTTTGATAGGCATTTCAGATATAGGTGTCGATAGGCATTTCAGATATAGGTGTCGATAGGCATTTCAGATATAGGTGTCGATAGGCATTTCAGATATAGGTGTCGATAGGCATTTCAGATATAGGTGTCGATAGGCATTTCAGATATAGGTGCCGATAGGCATTTCAGATATAGTTGCCGATTGGCATTTTAAAAATAGGTGCCGATAGGCATTTCAGATATAGAAGCCGATAGGCATTTCAATTAATATAGGTGCCGATAGGCATTCCAGATATGGTTGCCGATAAGCATTTCAAATATAGGTGCTGATAGGCATTTCAGATGTAGTTTCCGATAGGTATTTCAAAAATAGGTGTCGATAGGCATTTCAGATATAGGTGTCGATAGGCATTTCAGATATAGGTGTCGATAGGCATTCCAGATATAGGTGTCGATAGGCATTTCAGATATAGGTGTCGAT